>JAJJMA010160528.1:0-12267 GCA_023529015.1 Papaver nudicaule | reverse complement strand
GTCGAATCGAAGTGTGATCGAGGATGACTTCGAAGTGAGGCCGAGGGTAATCTTGGAGTGGCACTCCTGCCATGATTATTCCTCAAGTTGATTAGTGAACTCCAGATCCTTTTTGATGTTTTTGACTTTCCGATATAAATTGGTGTGATTGAGCTGACTCTGTCGGTTGTTAAGCTGTTGCTGCCGAAGTAAGTATTGTACGAGCTGAGCTAAAATCTCTCAGAATCTGATGTACATTGCTTTCTACGAGCTGTTGTCGTTGCGAGATTATTTCTTGGATTGATTTCTTCTTTCAGATCTTTTTTCCGGTATACCTTATTCGTCGGTAACCACCAGCCTTTATCTTTTCCGACCAACTCTCGTCTTGTTCTTATGGCTCCCGCTGATAAATCTTCAAAATCCAAGAGCAAAACTGGCATAACTAAAACCCCTAATCTGAAAAGGCCAGATTGGAAGGCTGATTGGTCTGGGTACTGCACTTCTTTTGGAGTAGAGTTTCTTAAACCTAAAATTACTTCACTGCCTGAAATCAAGAAAGCGTCCGCTTTAATGTCTGTTGACGATCTTCTTCGACCGGAAACAAGCAATACTTGGGACGTGGTTGCCTTTGGTCAATTGAAATCAGGATTGACATTTCCCCTCTATAATCCGAAGAACACTTTCATCGTCGATCTACTTGTGGCGATCAATAGAAGCCCTTTTCAATTAACCGCCAATGTTATCCGAGTGATGACTGAATGGAGTAAGCGCCGAGATGGAGAGACTAATTACCCTTCCCTCGCTAAGCTTACTGCCCATAAACCTGATGAGTTTACCGTGGAGAAATTCCTTGAGCAGTACAATGTGGCTTCCTGTACCAGAAAGACTGACCCTTGGGTTGTTCGCTTTGCACCTAAGAAGAATTATCCTGCTGAAGATCTGCTACTCGCCGATGTTGAGTTCACGAGTACATAGGAGGTTCCAACTGTTCGCCATAGCTCTGAGGGTGATTTTTCCAATCTTCCTTGCCTCGTCGAGGGACCTTGGTTGCTGGGCTGGAATGACGATGACAAGACTACTGCCCGTGATGCTTTCTTGCCTGAGCACTCTCATCTCGCCGAACATACTTTTTGGAAGGTAGTCTGGCCTGATGCAAATAAATATGCTAAAGACGAAAATGGCAAGTTTCTTAGGGAAAATGGTAGAGATTATGTCAAACTTCCGACTGCTGCAGTTGCTGGAGCAAAAAGAAATCGAGAAGAAACCGTCGAGCCAACTCAGGTGACAAACACCTTCTTTTATAATATATATCTATATCTACTTTGAGTAAACTTAAGAAAGACATAGCTGAAGATCTAGAAACAAACATTTTAAGTTTACTTATTTTAAAAATGTATGCAAATATATTTTTAAAATATATATTATATTTGCCTCTGTTTGTTTCAAGATCTGATGGATGTGTTTTTGATGATATTCAATTTTCAACGCCCAAAGAAAAGACATACTGCTGCAGAACGAGAAGAAAGAATTCATCAACTTGCCTCGGCGAAACTTCCCGCTCCGTCGACTTCTTCCAAGTCAGTTAAAGAGACTGTCCCCGACGAGGAAAATCCTGAGACGATCGCCGATCGTCCTGTGGACACCTCCAATATTCTCGCCGATCAATCCACTAAGGTTGACTCCAATATGCTTGTCGATCAATCCACTAAGGATAACTCGACCAATCCTCCTGATGTCGAGATGCCTGAGGTCATCCCTGAAACCACTGTTGAAGACATGAATCAAGACCCTGAGAGATATCCTGCTGGCGATAAACATCTTAGCAAGGATATGGACATGCTTGATATATCTGCTGACCATGATACCACCAAAACAATTTCTTCTTCAAAGAATCCAGAGTTAAGTTCAACCCGCCAGAGTCCTCCTGCTTCAACCCTTGAACCACATCTCGCTGGCTTAGTTGTACTTGACAGGTTGCCTCGGCATCCCCTTACTCCTCAACCTGCTAAAGGTCCTGGAAAAGTGCAACTTATTGCACCAAATATGCTCGCCGAAGCCTTTAACAATCTTAGTGTGGCGGATGATTGCCCAGATCCCGAGTACTTTGAAGTACTGGCGCAGTATAGTCGCCCTGGGTTTGTTCATCACCCAAAATTTTTACAAAGATGCTTCTATTATCCCTTATCAAGAACACTTCAATCTTCTCAACATGGTATGCATTAAAAATTTTGCCATTGCAGCCGCCATTAAATACTTATGCTTGTGCTTTGTGATTTCAGCACTTTCATCATAGCTTGAGTCTTGCCTCGGCTAATGAGGGTCTTGGACGTGAGGTCATTAATCTTAACAACAAGATCAACCAGTTGACACACGATTCTTCAGTTCAGAGCAAGGAGATTGAAAGGTTGAAGGGCGTGATCCAAGAACGAAGCCTAAAAATCACAACCCAACAAAGTAAGTTATCTCTATATCTCATTTATTATATTGCTTTACTTTTAGTTTTGTTCTTTCGCCGACCCTTAGATTTCCTGCCCTCCAAGGTTGCCATTCCTCCGATGACGATAGGCTTAGGCGAGCTGAATCCGAAATCGAGAGACTTAGTAATAGCAACTTTAAGCAGTGTAGCCAATTGTTCAATTTCCTCAAGGACCTTAAATGGTGTCGCCAAGAATTGAATCAGGATAATGATATTATAAGAAACCTCTGTGATACTTATCAAGCTACTCGATCGGAATTAGGCTGGATGACCAGCCAGCGTGACGATGCACTTCGCCGAGAAGAATTAGCCATTGCTGCTAAAAAGGAGGCCGAGATTGGTCATAAGCGAGCTTCCTTCCTTTGGCAAGAGGAGAAGTCTAGAGCCGATAATCTAACTTCCAGGATTATTCGCTTAAGTACTGAAAAGGAAACCGCTGAGTTTCAAATTCAGCGCTGGAAAGATGCAGCGGCGAGACACGAAACCTTGGCGATCGACCTATACAAGCAATGCTCTACCCAACAGCGTCAAATAGACCAAATGTTGGGTCCGTGCGCCAATGAAAATTTTTGAGTTTCATATGGCCCAATTTAGAGATGCACAAGAGGGTGCGCGAGTCTATGTCCGCAACCTAGAAGGTAGTTATATAGGGTTTACCCATAACTTCTTATATTTGCTTTCTTTTCAACCATCTTTATTATATCCATTTCTTTTCTTGCCTCAGCCATCATTCAAAGTTTGAGAAATGAACTAGACCATCAGAAGGAAATCAATAAAGGTTGTCATGAGCTTGAGGAGAAGGTCAATGAGCTTACTGATAAACTCAAGGAACACGAGTCTTGCCCTGGTAAGATGAAGGACTTATCCGAGAGACTTCAAGAGCATGACTCCTGTGCTGGTAATTTTGAAGATCTGAACAAACAACTTTCTGATCATGGATCTTGTGCTGGCAAGATTCAAGAACTCGAAGATGTCCGTGATCGGCTTCAGATAGAGATCACCGAGGCCAAAGATGACATTCAGGACTTAGAGAAGCGACTTGATGAAGATGTCGTTAGTCCAGCCTTTATTGGTGCTCAGGACTTCGCTTACAAGTTCTTGCCTCAGTATAAAGTGGAGATTCCTTTGGAATATCGTCGACCTACTCCCCAACAGCTCGCCGAGCAATTAGAGAAGGAGAAGGCGCTCACTCAAGAAGAGGAGGAAGAACTACCAGAAGAAGAAAATGAAAAAGAAGAATACAGTCAAGAAGAAGAATCACAGGAAGAAGCTTCAGAAGAAGAAATCAGGGGTGAAAATCAGGGTGAAAACAGAGAAAGAGAAGATGGGGAAAAGAGCCAGCCCCATGGCACCGGCGCTGAGAACACAGAAGGTGAGAATCTCGACGAGCAAAATACGGAAGGAACCGCCAGAAATGATTGCCAGTCTGAGGAGACTATAGCTGACAATGTGGGCGAGGATAATCTCGGCGATCTTGACGGAGATAAGCCTTCTGCTCCAAAAAGTCCTTTTCCTGATCCTAGATGTTGAAGGAAACAAAATATCAGCGTTGTAGTTTTCGTTCTTCCTTCTGTACTCCTGCTGTTTTCTTTTGTCTTTTGTAATGAACCATATTTCCATCTTTGAATATTATCTTAAAATATAGTTTTTGTGCTTGCCTACATCTGTTATCAATGTATGATTTCCCTTACTTAATTTGGCGTGTTCATTTCTCGTTTGTCTTCAAAGTCTTAACCTGCCATTGAGTGAAGTCATGTTGCTTGTACAGCCAACAATTTCATGCAGAGCCTAGGTTAGCACCCCAGCCGTATCCATTACTTGTGCCCGTCGGCGATCTAATATAAGTTGTTTGGATTGCCCGGTAGGCTTATTGCACTATAGCATCCACCAGAGGTGATGCTACGGCGTAGGCGAATTAGCACACCGGCGGCACCACCGATGTGATGCTACAACAAAGGGTATTAGTCGCCAAACACTTACAGACCAACAAGTAACACAGCTGGCCTTACAGCTAATTCCTGGGTCGGACTTACCATTTACAAGGAGGTTGTTCACTCAATGAAGCAAGCAAGCTTTCATGCCTTCTGTGTAAGAGGTCTTAGCTCTAATTGATTTTATTGCTTTGGGCATTATGCCTTTAAAGATGGTGCTTGGCCTTAGTACCTGATCAGGGTTTTTATGCGGCTTTTATTGCCTTGTAATTATTGGGCTTATGTGCCTCTGGGCATTTATGCCTCTGCAAGTGGCTTTATAGCCTGATGATGCGTATTTTTGCCTCAGCCTATTGTGCTCTTGGAGCTGTGAGGCTTTAGACATCACTGTGGTTAATATACCCAATAAAGGAGAAAAAATGTAAATGACATTGTGACTTGTTAACGGGCTTCGGCGCATGATAGCAAACCTACGTCCCCGGATCTTATTCGCTGTTGTTTTACATGAGCTAATAAGACTTCTTGGGTATTATGCCCGCCCAAGACTTCGGATTTTACATTGTTTCCTTCAAGGATAATACTTCTTAATGAACTTAGCGTTCCAAGGATGTGCGAGTTCCACGCCATGTTCATCAATCAACACATAAGCTCTGCTTCCCGCTACTCTCTTAACCACATACGGACCTTCCCATGTGGGTTCCAACTTTCTGCATCCTTCTAGCTGAGATGGGGGAATTTCTCGAAGTACTAACTCGCCGGGTTGATATTCTCTTGGGATCACCCGCTTGTTGTATTCTCTAGACAGTCGGCGATGGTAATTTTCCATGTGTGTAAGGGCGATCAACCGCTGTTCTTCCAAATCATCTAGCTTAGCTAGGATCAAATCAGTATTTAGATTCTTTCCCATGCCTCATGCTTTGTAGTTGGTAGGATAACTTCAGATGGGAGTACTGCTTCAGCGCCGAAAGTGAGTAGGAAAGGAGATGCTCCAGTTGCTTCTCGGACCGTAGTTCTATAAGACCACAAAACATTGTGTAAATGCTCACACAATGCCTTTTTATGTTTCTCCAGCCTTTTCTTCAGTCCCATTCCAATAGTGTTATTGGTGGATTCTGCTTGCCCATTACTCCGAGGATACAAGGGAGTTGATTTTCCCAGCTTGACGCTGTAATTGGCGAGTAACTTTCTGATATTGTCGCCGACCAATTCCTTCCCATTGTTTGTGCATATCTCCGCCGGTACGCCAAATCTGCAAAATATATTCTCCCATACGAATGTGAATACTTCTTGTCCTGTCTTCTTCTTGATGGCCTTGGCCTCACACCACTTGGTGAAATAATCTGTCGCCACAATGATGTATTTCCGTTTTCCTGAGCCTGTAGTTAGCGGTCCAATGATATCAATGCCCCACTTGGCGAAAGGCCAAGGGCTGAGCACTGAATTTAATGATGTTGCTGGCGCTTTAATTCTTCTTCCATACAGCTGACATGGTTTTCATCGTTGAACATATTCCTTTGCATGCCTATTCATCCAAGGCCAATAGTACCCTTGTATTCTTACTTTTAATGCTAGAGCTCTTTGACCACTGTGATTCCCACAGTCTCCTTCATGGATTGCTTCCAATAATTTCTTGCCTTCTTCTCTCGATACACAGCGCAGCAATGGTCCTGAGAATGACCGGCGATATAGAATTCCATCTCGAAGTTCATAGTTCGCTGACCTACTAATGACTTGATGAGCTAAAATTTGCTTCCCTGGCAAAGTTGAACGATCCAAATAATATTGTATCGGCGTTCTCCAATCTGTCTCTGCTAATTCTTCAATGCTTGTTGTCAATATTTCTCTTTGCTCTCGCTCTGCTACTGATGATTGCTTCACTCTTTCAATAGCTATTGAAGGGACATCCGGATTTGTCATCATTGAGGAGATAAACGCCAAAGCATCGGCGTGCCTGTTTTCTTTTCTACAGATGTGGCGAAACTTGATACCTGTGATCCTCTGGGCATACTCCCTAGCAAGTTTTAGGTACTTCTGCAGAGACGGGTCTGCTGTCTGATATCGTCCAGAGATTTGTCGAATCACTAGCTGAGAGTCGCTTGTTAGTCTAACATCACTGATGCCCATTTCAATGAGTATCCTCATGGCATGAATAACCGCTTCATATTCTGCCTCATTATTAGTCGTCGGGAATTCTAGCCTTAGTGAGTGCACTATTCTGGCTCCTTTCGGTGAGGTTAAGACATTCATATTCCTTTTCCTTCTTTATTTGATGAACCATCTACATAAGCTTCCCATCCATTAGGACTACATTTCAATAGATCTGGCATTTCATCTTCTCGTTCATCCAAAGAGGACGGGATTTCCTCTACCTCTTCTTCTTCATCAATTGGGAAGTAGGTGAGAAAGTCTGCGATAACTTGAGATCGTTGTGTTGTACGTATTTCGTATTGGACGCCGAACTGCTCAATTTGTTGATTCCATTTGGCGATTCGCCCCACTCTTTGGGAATTGTGCAGGATAGACTCTATTGGAGTTTTGGTTAGGACAACAATGGGATGAGCAAGAAAATATGGTCGTAACCGCTGAGATGCAAAGACCAACGCCAAGATCAACTGCTCAATCTTAGTATAATTCTTTTTCGCCCCTTGCAGTGTTCTGCTGATATAGTAAATGGGCGTTTCTCCGCCTTTGGTTCTTACCAGTACAACACTAATGGCGAAAGATGTTGCGGCGAGATAAACTCTGAGTTCTTCGCCGTGCTAAGGTGGCTGAATTGTTGGGAGAGTGGCAAAATACTTTTTAATACCTTGAAATGCAGCTTCATGTGCCTCAGTCCAGTTGAACTTTTCTCCTTTCTTCAATGTCTGGAAGAATAATTTGCATTTGTCGGAGAACCTTGAGATGAACCTATTAAGCGACGCCAAAGTTCCATTAAGTCGCATGACATCCTTTACTGTCACCGGCGAAGGCATCTCTATAATTTCCTTAATCTTGGCCTGATCAGCTTCCACTCCCTTCTTTGTGACGACATATCCCAAGAATTTTCCTGAAGTTACACCAAAAACGCATTTCGCCGGATTGATTTTTAATTTAGTAATACACATGTGATTGAATATTTCTCTGAGGTCTTCCACGTGAGTTTGTTTCTTTTTGCTCTTAACAAGCATATCGTCGATGTATACTTCCATGGTCTTCCCTATCCATCTTTCAAACATCTTCTGCGCCATTTCTTGGTAAGTAGCACCGGCGTTCTTCAACCCAAAGGGCATTCGAGTGTAACAAAACAACCCTTTAGTGGAAAAGAAAGCTGTGTGCTTCTGATCCTCCTCCGCCAAGGGTATTTGGTTATACCCCGGGTAACCGTCCATAAATGACAGCAACTCATGCCCTGATGTAGCATCTACAGTTTGGTCAATACTTGGCAGCGGAAAACTATTATTTGGACATGCTCTATTGAGATCGCTGAAATCGATGCACATCCTTACTCCCTTGTTCTTCTTTGGTACCACTACCATATTGGCTATCCATTGAGGATATTGTACTGGCCTTTTGATGCCAGACGCCTTCATCTTGTCAATCTCTGCTTCCATTGCTTCTTTATAGGCTGGAGCCAACTTTCTTATCCTTTGCTTAAAAGGTCTGACCTTTGGATCAATATCCAATTTATGACATGTTATCGTCGGGTCAATGCCTGGCATTTCTTTCATGCCCCAGGCGAAGACATCAATATATTCTTTGAGTAGTTCTTGTAGCTCCGCCGACTCATCTTCATTTAACAAAGTACCAATCTTTACCACCTTCGGATCATTCTCATCGCCGATATTTATGTCTTCAGTAGGTTCCACCGCCGTAAAATGTAATTCTGGTTCTCCCATCGGCGATGGTTCCTTTAATTGCTATAGAGTCTTCCCCTCAGACTTCGCCGAGTCATCTACTGTATTTACTGAATGCACATATGTTAATGGGTCGGCGATGAAATTTTGAATCTCCTGCTCCTTAATAGCTTCCTTGCTGAGCTTCTTTTTCTCTGCAATCTTTGCTTTTCTATTCTCTCGCATTTGTACGTCCGCCGAGTTGCAAGCTTTCGCTACTGCCAAATCTCCTACATATTCAGCGACTCCCATAGGTGTGGGGAACCTTAGGCGCTGATGATAAGTGGAGGGTACCCCTATTAGGATGTGAAGCCATGGTCTTCCAAGGATGGCAGCATACGGCGAGTCAACATCCACGATGCAAAGAGTAGTATTCAAGAAATATTCCTTGCAGATCATGATCTTAAACTCAATTTCACCTTTGGTCTTATAAGCAATGCCATTAAATCCATAAATGTTATATGAGGAGACTGTCGGCGAGGGAATTTTATCATCCTTCGCTCTCATTGCCTCAAAAGCATTGTTGAAAAAAATATCTACTGAACTGCCTGGATCAATAAGTACCTTAGGCAATCTGAACTTCCCATATGAATGGTGAGAACCAGGGGGTTGTTATGATTTCTTCCTTCTGGAGGTATCTCTTCGTCGGAAAAACCTACACAAGCCTTCATCCAATCTTGCAACGGTTCTTGCTTAGTGGCGACACTATAAATCTCATTTCCCATTCTATCTCGTTTGTACACTCGGGATAAGACATTATCATGGAATTCATCTCTCGTGATCTTTGAGTGCACAATGGAAAAGCAATCCAATTCCAATAGGTCTCGCTCAACCTTTACTTCGTACACATTCGGAGTGTGAGCTGGGATGACTTGAATTGGCTGGACCATGATAGGCGGCGGTGGTGGCAACTCTAGGAATTCCTGAAATTTCCCCAAGCGGATGAATCTGTGGACTTCTTGCTGTATGCCGGTGCAGTTCTCAGTAATATGGCCGTGAAACTGGTGGAATTGGCAAAAGGAATTGGTATTGGTTGGCGGAGCTCTGGGGTTTCCCCTATTGTAAGGATAGCGAATGTCATCTCGGCAATTTGAGCTCTCGATTTGTCCAAATGCATCAGTGTAAGAGACACGTAACTTTGGTAGAGTAGCATCTTGGAAAGGCTGCTGGTTGCCTCTACCAAATCTTTTGTTTTCTCCATTATATCTTCTATCGCCATTCCCATTTCGCCGATTATCTTTTCCTCCTCGACCATAGTTTCCTCCTCGAGTATCTTGTTTATCTCGCCCATCATAATTTTCTCGCTTTTGCGAATTCCAATGCTGTTCGGCGGTAACTTGCTGTTATTGTTTTACTACCTCAGGTACTACCACCGCCGAAGATGGATTCTGTGCCAACTTTCGCTGTTCTGCCTTCATCCATTCTTTTTTAATTTCTTCCTGCTCTTCCGACGAGAAACTGTTGATTGAATGAATTTGTTTTGCTCTCTCCTTCTTTAGGCGAAGTTCTTCTTCTCGGATTTCTTCGTAATTTATCCATTCATCCTGCATTGCTCTCAAAGTCTTCATATCTCTCGGCGTCTCCCAGAATAGCTTTTGATACAATGGGTCTGTCGTCTCCATGGCACTAATGAATGACCTTATTTTCTCTTTATCGGATACTGCTGATCCCACTTCACTGCTCGACTTTCTCCATCTTTGAATAAAATTTTTGTAAGTCTCCGATGCCCTTCTCTTGATATTGAATAGTCTTTCCACACCAGGCCGGCTTCTGTTATTCTAAATGAATGCACGCAAGAATTTGCTTTCTAACTTCTCAAAAGATTTAATTCTTCCTTCTTCCAACCCATCGAACCAGGCTAAGGCTTCGTCTTTGAGTGTAGCGGGGAATGCCATACACATTATAGGATCTGATCCTACCCATGCCGCCAAGTCTCGCTTATAAGCTCTTGAGTGTTGTGCAGGTTCACCAGTTCCGTCATAAATAGATGTGAATTTAGGCATTGAAAACCTAGTAGACACATACCCATATGTAATACAATCATGAAATGGTGTTTTCTGCGCCTCTGATAATGCAACTTTGTATTTCGACTCCTTTGAAGATCCGCTTAGAGCTGCCACTTTAGTTTTTAATCGGCGAAGGTCTCTCTTCATGTCTTTATCGACCTTATTCCGCCGTCCAGAATCGCTTCCTTCCTCACTATCTCTTCTAGGCACATTCTTTCTTCTGCCCCTCACATCAAACATCGCCGATGAATCAGATACCTCCATTGTGCTGGTTCCACTTTTTACAGCCGGCGAGTTGTATGCGAATGGGATGCCTGGCGAGTAGTGTGGGAATGGGATGCATGGCGAGTAGTGTGGGAATGGGATGCATGGCCCCTGTTTTGTGCTGCTTTCCTACTTTCCGCCATCAACTCTCTATGGCTCTGAAGTACAGTCTCCATTTGCAACTGCATTTGCCTCTGCACCTGATCCGCTTGCCTGTTATTGGCCTCAAGGATTGCCTCAGCAAAGCTTCTGTAGTACTTGTGGACCCTGTGTTATCTGCTACCACCATCGGGCGAGCTATAGTGGCGTCGGGCATTATCGCCGCATCATTTCCGCTAGCAGCCTGTGGAACTTCTCCCGCCGTAATAGGTTCTGCTACCACTGCTGGGACTTCCTCTGCCACATGCAATGCTTCGCCGACATCTTGTACTAACCGCTGCTGAACATTAACCGCCACTGTGCCACCTGCACTAGCGTTTTGAGATGCTCCCCCAACGTTTGATGACTCGCCGATGACTCTCATAGCGAATCTACCACCATCAACTTGCTCGCCGTAGGCATTTGCTTCTATTTCATTACTGACCCTTCGCAGTAATGAATTAGGTTCAGGTGATCTTTCTGCATTCTCTAAGTGAGTGATGTCCTCCATGTAAATCTCCTCCTGGCGTGCTGCTCGCTGAACTGGTGGCCGCCGAGATGAGCTTGCCAAAAAGGTATCTGCCCGACCAGCTGGTTCCATTGCCCTGCTTCTAGTGTTGTGACCACTGGGGAACGTCACTGGTGTAGGAAGGATAGGATGTTGAGGAGGCCTACCCGCCGGGGCGTTATCGCTTCATCCTCCAGGACCCATTCGCCGAAGATCTGTAAAAGAAGACAAACACACTTCCTGACAGTATTGCTCTGTTAGTACTGTGGGTAAATGCCAAATAAGTTAGTTGGGTTACTTTTCAGAATGTTGATGAATGAAGGACAAAAATAATAACTTTATATCACGTGATGTGCAGATAATGACCTAATCATGACAAGAATTGCGAAAACATCATATGTGATTGTGATTTTCAAATCAAAATGACAGTACGACAACCATTTTAAGGAAAATTTTTGAGAAAATTTTTTAAAATGCAGTTTCATTTATGACCCTAAAGTTCATATTAACTCATCGGAAAAGGATGCTACTCTTGCCGGAAATATATATCTATATCTATATTTTCCAGGAGAAAATCATACCAAAAATAGCGTTTTTCTACCCACATAACCAGTTTCTCTGCTATTCATGTGATAGAAGTGAAATATGTGATAGAATCATCGAAACAGGCCGGCCAACTTTCATCTTTAGCAAGGACAGCATCTAACACGGCGTGATTTCCAAAAATAGCAAAAAATATATGCTGAAAACCCAGATCCATCGCTATAACATACGAGCAGGCCATGATGCCTAAATAAGTTGATCAGAATTCAGTAATGACAGCGAGGAAAACTTCGAAAAACACGGGAAACTCGCCAGCATCAACAACTCAAGTCTTGATGGCTTCGACTACTCCTTCGATCAAGTCCATTCACTCCTTGGTGGCTACACAGCTTATCCTCCACGAAGCAGCTTCAACCATTATGATCCTCACCTTCGATGGTTATATACGCTCAACATCGATGACCCACCTAACGTACTGAGGCAGGACTGAGGCAGGACGGGTACCTATGGTCTCGATAGCCAGTGTTTTGCTTGAAACCAGCGCGAGTAG
>JAJJMA010160509.1:0-12554 GCA_023529015.1 Papaver nudicaule | reverse complement strand
GGTTGGATTCTTTCTGGGTAGAACCTAAGCGGCAAGAGTGGGATTAGATCTGTATCTCCTCTGGTTCCTTAGGATTATATTCCGTGTAATCACAACATTGAAATACATACAAATCATTATACATTTGCTTTTATACATTTAGTCTTGAATTATAGTTGCTTTGTTATCTTCGGCATCGTTCTTATGGTCCTCGCACCATTGAATCTCGTTTAAAGTTACTGTATGTATGAGTAGATCTGATGGATAGGGTACCTTATGAGCCTATGCAGATTTTCTACTCGTACAGTTTGGCGCTAGAAACAGGGATGATTAAAACAACATAGGGTTTGCCTGTGATTTTTCGGGTTTTCAAATTTTAGGCATATTTTCTTGTCTCTACAAAAGATCTTCAAAAGCTTGTTTTTCACAAAAGAAGCTCCTGTACCTTAAATCATCTAAAGAACCTTAAAGGCTTTAGTATGTTTAAGGGTTTTTTGGAGCACATCATCAGATGGCAAAGTCATCTATTAAGAGTTTCAAAACCTTGGTATGAGGAAGTCGATTTCCAAAAAGGGTAGTTTATACTCGTCTTAAACGTTTAAACAATGGAATCTAGCTCTAAGAAAAACGAGTACAAAAAACAGTATATCTGAAAATTCATTTTAGGGTTTTCAAAATTCATGCTATATTTGGATATAAAACTCCATAAAAAGAAGCTGATGAGGAAGATGATTTGAGCTAAAAGACAAAATAAGCAGTTAGGGATATATCTAAAAAAGGGCAAAAACGACTTATAATTCGTCTGAAAAAATCTGTTGCAGTGTACAGACTTACATGGCCGACAGAGTACCCTGCGCTAGCCGCCTTGGACCTCACGGGTTTTTTGTTTTCTGACAGGTCACAACCAGAATGGCTTCAAAATCGGACCAGGCTCCGAGGCAGCGAGTAGGATCTTCGAAGCAGGGGACCGGATCCTCAAGATAGCATTTCATCAGATTTTCGACAAGTAAAGGGTTATCTCCCGAGGTAGCGGCAAGCACAGTCCAACATCGAGAAACCGTAAATGAGGACGAAGTATTGATAGAGGACTTAGGCCCCGAAGGAAAGGGATTCCCAGAGGCCGAAGAACGACCACAGCCACAAATACAAGAAGAAAATGGGGAAAATGACGAAGAAGAGGACGAAGCCTCCGATCCCGACAATGATATGCCCGAACACCAGTTTACCGAAGAAAATACAGCAAGAGCTGCACGATTTAGGAAGTTAATCTTGAAAATTAGGAAAATAAAAAAGCTAAAGAAGCAGCTGGCCAAAGCAAACAAAAAGGTGGCAGAAAAATCAGCATCCAACTATCGAGGAAGCAGCGAAGGACACTCTCGTCCAAACAACATGTCTCAGCAAAAGGAACCCTCTGTATCCAAAACACACATCAAGACTAAAGGCGCCAGCAAAGGACAAGGAATCACGGTATCTAGCAAAAAGACCGAGCCTCCAGCATATACGAAGGCAAGCATCCAGATATTCAGCGAAGGAAATCCAGCGAAGAAGGATGCCGAGTCAAAGGCCTTACAGCAAGTAATGTTGGATCAGATTAAAGCACTCCGAGCAGAGCTTTTTGACAATCGAATTCAATCAAGTGACAGGATCAAACTCACACAAGCCATGAATGATGTCAACCGTTCTCCGCTAAGTCCAGAAATCCTTTCATTGGCAATTCCAGTAAAGTGCACGATGCCCACCTTCACCTCCATTTTTGATGGTTCGGGAGACCCCACCGTGCATATCAAAATGTATCTCCGAGTCTTTCTGGCTTACGCTAATAGAGATGAAGTGCTCTGTAAGTACTTCCCCTCTAGCTTGAAAGGGGAAGCTCTCGCTTGGTATGATAACCTAACAGCTGGCTCAATCTCATCCTTCGAGGAGTTGTCCAAAGTTTTTATACTGCACTTCCTATATAACAACTCCTCCAAGCCAGGGGTGGAGAAACTATTCAGCATTCGATACGCCCAGGAGAATCAACCAAAAGTCTGACGAGTTGTTGGACTGAACAGTGTGTAGTGGTGGGAAATGGAGCTACAGAAAAGGACAAAGTACGAGCATTCCTCAACGCTCTGGATAAAGATCACCCTCTGTATGATAGACTTTTCTCAAAGAACCTCGAAACACTACAAGATCTCCGAAAGTACCAAATGGAGCGAATTACCTTGGAGGAAATCAAAGAACAAGCAGCCCTGGGTAAGGAAACAATCTTAAAGCAGGTCCATTCAATAAACAACTTATCGCTTGAAGAGCGAGGACAAGCAATGAACACTCAATTCGGGGATCCGTCGAAGCGAGGGAGACAAGATGATAACGGTCGCCATGGGAACGAAGGAAAATTCGGTGACAGCAAGTACCATGATAACAGAAAGTACAATGACAACCGAGGAAACAACCCTCGGGGAGAGTTCGAAGGAAACAGTAGCCAACAAGGACAAGGAAACAGAAAATTTGGGACGGTTAAACCAGGATTTCCTGCATTTCACGATAGGAAACTTCCAAAGCTCTGTGTTCCCATCGAAGATGCTCTTCGGATCATCGAGCAGTCCGAATTTGCCAGCGAGATAAGATATCCCCGAAGTAGGGGAAACCAACCGAAACATACGAAAAATTCGAGAGATTATTGTCAGTTCCACAAATTTTATGGACATACCACCGAGGACTGCGTTACGGCGCAAGATCAAATTTATTTCTTTATAGCCAGAGAGCAATTTAAACATCTTCTAGAGCTACCTAAACCACCCCCAAATCAACCACAACTTAAGGAGGAGCCGAAGCACGAAGCTTATGTGATTACAATCTCCAAGATTCGGAGCTTGCAATTCCATTGTTCACACAAAGGGGCTAGAAGGGATCCAGACAGGTCGCATCCATAAAAGGGACTTTGAGGGTAAAGAAATACTCAGTGTGATCACAAAGAATCGCTTAGAGGAGTGGCAGAAGCAGCCCGTGTTCTTTTTGGCAGCAGACATCCCCAATGAGGGAAGAGCGCACAATGATCCTTTGGTCGTCACCCTTCAAATGGGAAAGATAGCTATGCCTAAAATACTGGTGGACCCTGGGATTTCTGTGGACATACTTTTTGGACAAACATATGACAAGATGAAGGGAAAGAAAGCCGCCTTGGTGCCCTCAACATACAACATATTTGGTTTCAACGGAAAACCATCAACACTTCGGGGAGAGCTAATGATCACAATTCGTGCTGGTAGCCAAAAGCAGCCAACCCTATTCTGTGTGGTGGACATAGGCTCTCCTTATAACGCCATCGTAGGAAGGCCATGGTTGCACAACATTATGGGCGTCGCATCCACCTTGCACCAAAGAATCAGGTTTCCAACCCCAAGAGGGATTGCGGAGATCTCAGGTGACCCTACCGAGGCTCGTGCCTGCCACGAAATAGATATTCAGGCAAAGGAAGGTAGTGAGGAATGTTTGGGGCAAACTAAGTACCCAAGGATATCGGACGAAAGCATAGAAAAATTCATAGCTGACACCGAAGCTGGGATGCTAGGCGTGAAGCAAGACAGCAGCAAAGAGAGCCAGCATCTCGAGAACCGAGAACAGTTCCTCGTGGCAGCGGGTAGCCTCCAGACTCCGAACGAACAATCAGGCGAGTCTGGCGAAGGCAAGAGCATCCGGCAAGAACCCTTCTGGGCAGGACCATTTGTCATCGAAAGGCAACTTGACAACGACACTTATAGCTTGATCAACCTCGAAGGCCAGAGGTTAAAAACCCCAGTGGAGGGAAAGCACATGAAACACCTAGTATAAGAAAGAAATTTCTTTTGTAAGCAGTACTCGAAGAGATTTAATAAATAAAAATCGCACACATTGATGCAACTCCTTTTGGAATCAAACTCCAGATCCTGTCAAGGCGGGTAAGAAACCTCCTGGCTAGGAACCATCACAAAGGCTGTAACGCCAAAGGCAAAAATCGCCAAACAGGCTGTAACGCCAAAGGCAAAAAACGCCAAACAGGCTGTAACGCCAAAGGCAAAAAACGCCAAAGGCAAAAATCGCCAAAAAACATAAAGACCTCGAATGGCAGGCACAGAGTCGATGACCGTATAAATCGTAAGGGCCCTACGAGTTATATGGCACGGTCCTCTACCCACAAGACACCCCGATTAGCGGTGAGCACTTTGAATCAAGGCTACAAAAGCTAATGATGCATTCGTACTCACTACCAAACGACCACGAGGACCTCACGTTCTCGGGCGCCGAGGGGACGATAAATGGGATTAACATCTACCTATAGAGGAAGATGGAACCCTGAGGCAGTTAATTCGCTTGCATTTATAAGTGAATCTCAGCCGAGGGACCTCCTCCACTACGCCACAGGGACCGTTTTACAACGGATATAGACGTTGCGCCGAATTAAAGCAACGTCTATTAGCGTTGCGAAAACGGCGTTACAAATTTTTGGTAACGTCTAATAACGTTGCTTTAATTATTTAAAGCAACGTAAGTTACGTTGCTTCTTCCATTGCACTTTTTAGTTTAAGCAACGTAAGATAACGTTGCAGAATTTATTTAGAGCAACGTTTTGTGTAATTAAAGCAACGCTTTTTAACGTTGCAGAATATATAATTAAAATTAAAAAAAATGTAATACAAAAAATACTAAATATTGTATTAACAAAAATACCAAATATTTTATTAAAAAATACCAAATATTGTATTAAAAAATACATACATTAATTAAAAAAAAATATGTTTTCTAAACTAGATTACATACATACATTTATGTTACATTAGGCAATCACAGCTTCATTAGGCACATATGCATACCTTTGGTACACAACACATGATGAGATGATAATGCTCACTTGCACATGATAATGCTCACTTGACTGTCTTCAGCACCAACATACGAAAGATGAGATGATAATGCTCACTTGCAGGTACATGGCTGATAATGCTCACTTGCAGGTACTTGACTGCGATACCGGGTGACAAAGATGAGAGCTTGGCTGATAATGCTCACTTGCAGGTACATGGTAGAAGTCAGTTCATGGGGATTTCCCTTCATAGATCTAACATGGAATGTTTCCTGTAGCACAAATTCCATATCAGAGCAATCAACATGAAGCCCAACTGCAAGTTCCAACACCTATCACATCTTCTACCAGGTGGTTCACAAAAATGACAACGAAATGTTACAACGAAATACCTGAAGCATCAAGCTTTCCTTCCCTTTTCCACACTTCTTCTCCAAGTTGGCATTTATCTAGAGCCTACAAGAAGAAACTTATGTCATTCAGCATGAAGGCAGACCCATCAAACCCCACACAACAGACAGTAAATACACATCAAAGCATGTCAAACACAGCATTCAGAAATTGCCAAGCTATGACTGGAGCTTTGCAGACTCCAATACGAGCTAGTTCTCGCGCACCAGGTATGTAATATTGCTGGTAGAAAAAATTGATAGACGTAGGTCATAAATGGCAGTTTCTTGAACTTTAGGCTCACTTAGAAGTTAGTTGTGTAATCTATGGTACATAACAAGACAGAAAACATGTAGTGATACATAACAAAACGAGTGAGTGAGCGAGTGCCCAAGTGAGATAAGAGATTTGCACCTTGACGGCATCAATGAGTCCCTTGGCAGGTTCATGCTCAGGATCCCAGAGTGTTCACCTGTTTCAATGCACAAAATATCAATTAATGGACAGTTCAGAGCATTTAGCTTCACATTTGTGAGGTCTATGAAGTGGTCCTCGGGGAAGCTAAATTCACCTCAGTAGGGAGATAAAGTCCACTGTATGGCCATATAGCCTGTAACAAGAGAAAAGATTTGTAAGATCGGTCTTGACATTGCTAAGGCTTGAGTTGATGTAAGATCGAGTGAATGGAACCTAAGAGCGAGTACTTGACGACAAGTATAGACATATAACTTACCACTCCAGCAGGTTCATCATTCATCTGTATAATGACCGTGTGGAAACAAGAGCACCGAACGCTTGTTCATCCACGAATGTTCATCAATAAGGTGTGACAACCTCCACAAACTAGTTTAACTATTTATGTACTTGTGAAGGAGTGCACAAGTTAGAATTTAGAACACAAACATTGTTTAACTCAGTCAACAGTTCACAGGACTCCTACAAAGTTCAGAAAAAACAATACATGATGTGTGAACTTTACCATCCTTTCTTGCTGCTCCAGTTCAGTTGGCATCCAGTTGGCATCTCTTAGTGCTTCATCAACCGAACACAACGCATAAGCTATAATCTCGCCATGGACTTATGGTCCTAAGAAAAACGAGATGAAAACTACATAACATTAGCTCATTTGCTGCAAGGACAATAACTGCAAGGACTACACAATTCTCTCTAATCACATATGCGAACTGCTGGACCTATCTAGTTATTCACCGCACAACCACTAAGCACACAATACATACAAACCAGACAAACTTCCAACATTAGCTCTATAAGTCAAAAAATCTCTGTAAACCACATTGTTGCCCATCAAGCCCATAATCAACTGGGGTGTCAGCTAGCTATGTGTATGTGACCAAGCTACCTGCTATGCATCAACCTCTACATAATTTCTAGAATCCCAAACTCGACTAAAACTAGTTTATCTCAATGCTGGTATAACACTGCCAAAGAATCAGTCTGTTTTATCCCCGCCACTTCATCAACGAATTCAAGAGAACTGGATAAAGAGTATCCATTGTAATCTTAAGCTGATACCAGGACAACTCGTAACCGTTTCCATAGTTTACCATTATATCAACTAAAATTACAGGTCATTGTAAAGACTTACAGGTCGAATACTAGCATATCAATTAAAATTACAGGTCATTGTAAAAACTTAGAGGTCGAATTATGAGATAAAGCATACCTGAGAAGCTATTTGCCTCATCTGAGGCTCAAACCCCATGTCCAACATATGAACAGAGATGATTGAACCTGAAATATGCTGGACTTCCCCCCAATTCCAATGGCCTCCAAGTCAACAACAGCCAAGCGAAAACAGATCTACAAAAAACAAATGAAAACAAAACGAATTAAGTTAGCTAGATTTAGGTTAAGTAAATTCCCTTACCTTCATTGGTACTCATTGTTGGTTACCCATTAGAGATATCCCCATATCTGGATTCAGATTCACACAAAACCCATCTCAAATCAACCACAATTAACATAATATCCAACACACATTTCCAAAATTCACAAATCCTCAATATCAAAACTAAAATTAACCCTAGATAATAAAAACAACCAGATCTGATAATAAACCGAAACTCAACATAAAATTGTATAAAAAACAAAACCATTCTTTAAATATCCATGAAATCCAACGAAAATCAAAATCAGTTTTTGTAACCCTAGAAAATCGAATGAGTAAAGAGGTTAAAGATTTACATAACCAAATTCATATAACCAAATCGAATGAGTTAATTAAAAACCAGATTCATATAACCAAACCCTACTTAAACTCCTACGAAATCAACAGATCTACTCAAATCCACTGAAGACCTAGAAAAACCCTCAAACCCAAACTCGATATTTTTAACCCAAACCCATCTAATGCGATTTGAAGAAATCTAATCAGATTTAGAACGCGCATTGGAGAAGGAATCAGAACCCCAATTTCAAATCAGAAAAACCTAACCCTAATTTTTAGTTTCTGTGTATTGGAAATGGTGGTGGTGGTAGTCGAAAGGGGGAAGAAGAAAGTCTGTGTATTTGAGGAAGAAACTGAGTGAGGAAGAAGAAGATGAGAAATGGTCTCTGTGAGGAAAAGAAAATGAGAAATGGTCTCTGTGAGGAAGAAGAAGAAGAAACGAGTGAGGAAGAAGGAGAACTTTTTTTGAGTAGAAGGAAAAGAAAATGAGAAATAGAAAGTTCGACGGAGAAAAATCTATATAAATGTAAAAAATGTAATTTCCGGTAAAAAGACAATATTAACCCTTCATGCGCAACTAGTCCACGTTGCTATACCGTTGCTTAATTAATAAAAAAAAAATTATTTACAACAACGTTAAAAAAAAATTGCGCAACGTTATTTGACGTTGCCACGTGCGCAACGGCTATTAACGTTGCAGATGCGAAAAATAAAACGTTGGGAATCAGGCCCTGTGGCGTAGTACTCCAAATAAAAAGCAGCCCTGAGGAGGGGCATAACAATAGAAAAATAAGCAAAATAAATTCTTTATATATATAACTGCAGGGCATGAAGTGCAACAACAAAAACGCGTGTATAAACAAATGACACGGACGCGTCTAAAAAAGGAAAAGCATAAGTATACAAGTTAAAAGCTATAGGCTATTCCTTTGAACAATTGGCACCATCACGAGAATCATCCTCGGGAGCATGAGCGGATTCGCCCGGGCCATCACGGGTACCTTTGGCAGCATCGCCAAGATTTCCTGAATCACCACCTTTAGCATTATCATCGTCATCACCACTACTAGACCCTTTCAAAAACTTTTCCAGTAAGCCCCTCTTCCGAAGCTCATCTCTAGCTAACGCCACAAAAACCTCCTGAGGGAGTAAATACTCATCAATAAGAGATACAACGTCCGAGTCACGTGCACCAATGGGGCCATAAGTAGGAGGTTCAACACCAATGGTTCTGAAAAGGGAGCGACCATGTTTTCGGCAGGCCTTGCTGGTAGCAAAGGCAGTAGTTAAAGCAGATCGGGAAAGAAGTTCTTCTACGGCCTGACCATGTCTTAACTCATGGTGCACAAGGGCAAAACCGGTCACCAAGCCCCTCACATTTGCCTGATATTTAAGGCGAAACTCCCGTTCCTTGGACAGCAGCTCGGCATGATTTGTCACCTCTTCAGAACGACGCTTGCGTTCGAGCTCAAGTTCTCGAGAAAATCTAGCCGAATCAGCAGAGCGGCGTTGGCGTTCTTCGGATAGTTCTCGAGTCAACTGCCTAACCCTACTTTCAGCCTCCAACTTCCTTTCGGATTCGGTCACCAGCTGACTTGAGGCATCGTCCCTCGCTGCCTCGGTATCAACAACCTGCTTCTTTAAATTAGCTTTGATGCCTGAAAACACGAAACACAAAACATAAGAATAATAGGACGACAAAACTCAACCAAGGATGCGAAGAAAGCAAAAAGAATTTGGGGTTAGCTCCCTACTTTCTTTAAAAACCATATATTCAGCAACCTGGTGCTGATTAGTAAAGAGGGGCACCGAAGCATTCTTCCTAACATCCTCAGAAGCAATGGCCCCACTCTTGGCTAATTCTATTCGGTACTCATCAACAAGAGCAGCAGTCTGGACATTCGACTTGTTTGCCAAAGCAAGTTCTCGGCATATATCGTTACAACTCCCTTTTAAAAGATCATTTTCAGTAACCAAGTCCTTATTAACATTCTTCTGTGTAGACAGCTGCACCTTCAAATCTCTGATGTTCTCTTCTAACCTTTCAATTAGAACCCTACCAGAGGAATGGACCGACCTCTCCGAGCAAGCTTCGTCCCGCTCTTGTGTCAGTCGAGTCACATCCATTTGGAAAAAATGATTCTCTCGGGACAACAACGCGTTTTTATTTCTAATCTCCTCGAGAAAGCGCTCGGCTTGATCTCCTCTTTTTCTCTCTTCTACGAAAAGACTTTCGGCTTCTTGTCTTCTCGCTCTATAATAATTCACATCCTCTAAACCCCTGTCCCTTTCTGCCAGTAACCTATTACTGTCACTCCGATAGCCCTCGCTACTTGAGGTGATCGGAGGCGATTGTCGACCATCTCGAAGACGATCAATGGCCAATCTAGCCTCTTGAAGTTTTCTTTCGAGCTCTTCCAGCTCGCCTTTTCAAAAAGCAAGCAACAAATCTGTTCTTAGCAACGCTGCAAAATAGATGTACCCAAAAACAACAAAAGAATCAAGGGACTTACATATCGATTGTTTCCTCGCCTCAGCACCACGAACTTTCTCCCGAGCCAGCTCCTCTTGCATCCGATAAAACTCTCGCTCATGATATTCGGCCTCACCAGCCTGATCAAAGTTATGAGCCAGGAGACCAGAGGCATGGTAATCGCCATGGCAAAAGGCAGCAAAGACTAAGTAAACTGAATAACCCGGCGGCATCGGCATGGGCAATAAAAGCACAACTCACCGCTTGGAGAATTGACAAACTCTCTTCATAGGACAAGGGAGGATGGAGAAGTTCATAGTCAGCCCTAGGACAGTCACCACCAAAGAGATCACCTAGCTTCTTGCAGAAATCCGGATCTAAAGGCTGCCCTAAGGGATCCGAGGCATGGGCTTCAAAACGAGTTGAAACCTCGGCAGTAAAATCGCTAGGGGTATAATTTTCAAACAAGAGCTCTTTAAACCTCTCAGCAGTATAAGACTGCCTATATTTACAAGCATAACTCGGAGCAGGTGGAAACATCGAACTTTGTGGGAAACTGGCGACGAGTTTATTGGAAGAATTCATCTTAACATACGAACCATCCTCTCGGGGAACAAGGAGGTCCACTGGCGTAACAATTTCCTCTGATGAGAGAATGGAAGGCTCACCAATAACATTCGTGGAAGTTATCATCGCTGAGGAAGAGGCACTAAACGCAACCTTCGGCGTGGAAGAAGTTGAAAGAACAAAGTCTGAAGTAGCACCAGTCCTCGCAGTCGTAGGAACTACTATAGCCGAGGCAGTGGCACCATTGGTAGTAGCAGGCGAGGTAATCTGAGGACTCGAGGCATACACCTCCTTGATAACCATTTCGGTCGCCTTCGAAGCCGATATTTCCTTACCAGCACCCGTAGTCTCCTTCGGAGGTACTGTAGCAGCCTGGCGACAACCAGTTTGAACCCTTTTCAGAATTGTTTGCAAAACAGATTTTTTCAGCGGTCGTGAAGCTCCGGGATTTCCCCTATAGTTAAAATTCATCAGACCACGACTGAGGCTTAAGGCACCTAAAGGTTGTCCCTGCAGATAAGGATTCGTCTTTCTTAGGAAACAAACAGAGGCAAGTATGAATACTTCAGAAAGGAACAAAAAGAAAGTATTTGTTACCTGCTGCATAGTCTCCTCATCAGACCGAGGACGCTTTAGGCTGCCCGAGGGCTCCGCGATGACATCCTTGCCCTTTCCCAAAAATGAGCGAGATAACCTTTTATCCTCGTCAGAAAAATGAATGAAAAACAAGTGTCGAGTCTCGAACTCATGACCTACCTCGAACTCAGTCCGAACAAGGAATCGGCCAGAGTCCCTCCATCCTCGGAGTATGGGACCTTTGAGGAGTACAGGTTCCGAGTACCAGTCTTCGTCCATAGAGTATTTCAAAGACTCGGGGAGAATGTTTCTGCTGCCTTCGACAGTCCGAAAGCTAACTCCCCAAGGAGCCATCTCGTTGTCTAGGGTTAAAAAAGGCTCGTAGTGTTTAAAGAAGTTCTTGGCAGTAAAATAATACTTCGCCGTGGATCCGGGAGGGGAATTATTCTCAGACTGAAGAACCCACTGATTGATAAGAAAGATAAAGCTGGAAGTGAGTTGCATCACACCTCGAGGTTTAGGAAGAGAGCAAAGGATCTGAAGAAACAAAGGATTCGAAGGCTTATAAAGGGGAAGAATCAACCCTGGAGACATTTGATGGAACGTCACCAAGAGTGTGTCCTCGCTGCATTGATATTTCTCGATCAGTTCTGGAGTCAATCTGGGAGAATCAACAGACTCAAGCTGAAAGCCCCTTTCGCTAAAATCCATACCATTTAGCCTTAAAGAAAGAGCTTCAATCATAGAAAGAGTCGGCATAGAAAGGAAGAAGTTGACAGGAAAAAGTAATATCGTCGGCGGACGGAAGTAGCACAGGCAACTCAAAAATAGAAAAAAGGAAGGGAATATCCCAAAGAAATTAACTTTATGAAAGAAAAGGCTGATTGAAACAATGGGTCAAGAAGAAAAGAGCAGATGGAACGCCTGATGCGAAGATACAAGTTGAAGAAAGTTTCACGGAAGAAGACCGCCGGTGCCAAGAAAGATGAAAACGAAAGGTCAAAGAAATTTTTAGAGGGAGAAACGAAACTTAAATAGTGAGAGAAACCGACGCTACCAGTTTGAAGATGGAAAGCCCCAAGCTTAGGAGAGTGTCGCAAAAATCGCACCTGGCAAGTAGTGGGAATGCTTAACAAGGAGGTGGCAAAAGGAAAAAATTTCTCTCCTCGCATCACCGATACAAGGAAAGAAAAGAGGCAAACTGTAGAGGGTAAAACCCCTCGGGACACGTGTCTCGCATCCAGGAAGCCTAACTATGACAAGGGGACCGGCAGCGAAGCCTCGGACTAGATCAGAGGAAGAAAAGCCATAATAAGACGAAGTAAAGGCCCGGAAGGAAAGGGTTCGGACCACGCCAAGAGACTGAAGCCCCAGAATCAACCTCGGAGCGCCACCGAATAAACCACCTTACTCGACAAGGACTGACACCACCACGATTGAGTCTCTTGTCTTTATTAGCTGTAAACCACCCAAGCTCGGCCTATATAAGGCGAGCTTGGAAAACATTGTAGGGGTTGGATTCTTTCTGGGTAGAACCTAAGCGGCAAGAGTGGGATTAG
>JAJJMA010160507.1:0-11909 GCA_023529015.1 Papaver nudicaule | reverse complement strand
GAAGAGTGTTTGTTGATAATGATATTTGTTTGGGTGTTTTTTGATTAATTATGTAGTTAAATTAGTAGTAAGATTAGTGTAGGGACTTTTTAGTATTTGCACAAAGTTTTAGCACCCCTTATAAATTGGGATAAGATATTTGAAGTAGTGCTCGCCCTCATTAAAAATGTGCTCGCCCTCAAAATAGCCAGGTAAATATATCAACTTTCGGCAAACATTTTGCAAAAATATTTGCTCATTCTTAACAAATTTCAAGGTACTGCACCAATTGTCATTTTTCCTCAATTATTGGAGGAACAACATGGTTCTTTAACCTCACGTCATTGGGGTTGATTCAAAAGAATCGGGGCTGATTTTTTTGGCTACCGAATATAAATTCATGAAGCTACCGAGTAGTGTAAATAAAAACATTAACACTATTCGGTAGCTTTCTCCGTACTGAATATAAATCAGCCCCGATTCTTTTGAATCAGCCCCAATGACGTGAGGTTCTTTAATTCAAGGCAATTTCTTCCTTTGCACCCCAAAAAGCAGATTCTAGTAACTACGGTAGAAACAATCAAAGTCCTGACTTCTGGATCGTTCTTGAGTCTTTGACCATGGAACCAAGTCACCCAGTAATCTATCAAAACATCCAGCAAAACAATGAAATCCTTCTTTGTTTACGACTGAACCTTTCTTACCCAAAGCGTCAAGAAAAATTCTAAGTAGCAGATTGTGTATTAGTTGGGTTTTAGACTTTTGAATGCCCATGCAATGCTTATCACATTTTGTTTAATTAGTGTATTTGTGATGAATATAGATAGTCAAAGACAAGAAAGAAACATGTTGGTTGTCTGATAATGGAGTTTGAGTTCTGTAACATGTTTTTATGGTTGTGACCGTTATGGGACTCCTCCATATGAACTTCTTTTCTATATTTGCAAATGGGACTCCATATTAAATTTGATTGTGCATACAAGCAGTAGCCAGTAGGCATTACAAATGAATAAGCTACTTCTGCCTACTAACTGCCCATGCATTAACGTGCAAAGATCGAGTTGTACAGTTTAGAAGTTGGAACTTTAAATAATGATCGGTACTTACAGCTCAAGAATCATTGGCAATTGGAAAATGATTGATCAAATCATTTAGGTAGAATTAAACCTCCATAATTCCTTAGACTTTGGGCTCTTTAGAATCTCAAATATCATAATACGTAAATTAAAACAGTTGATTCAGAGACAATGTCCATAAACATATTATATGTGCTTATAGGCCTCCCTTTTATTAATCTTTTCTAATGCAACGAGCCAACAATAGCGTGTAAATGAATAACGATAAACCAATTTGTATCAACTTTGATTACTACTAATTCAGCCTAATCAAGGGACGCGCTTCAGACTTGGTATAAACCACGTCTTTCATAAAGAGAAAAGACGTGCGATATTCTCCAAAATGACTTGTAATTGGATCTACGTATACATGCGCTGTCTATTAGTAGTAATGTACATAATATATTGGTCACTTGCCCACTTGACCACAAAGTCCACCAAACCTTATTGTTTCATTATCTCTGGGAAAAGGTAATGTTTTGGTTAGACATCTCCCCATGGTTTTTGACTCATCTGGT
Source organism: Papaver nudicaule (assembly GCA_023529015.1). Taxonomy (NCBI): domain Eukaryota; kingdom Viridiplantae; phylum Streptophyta; class Magnoliopsida; order Ranunculales; family Papaveraceae; genus Papaver; species Papaver nudicaule. The sequence continues at coordinate 10,297 of JAJJMA010160507.1, read as the reverse complement.
TTGAAGAAGATTTCAATGTTTACTCACAGACCCACAGTTTTATTTCCAGTTCAAAGACGTTCCGACTTCTGAGGCCAAAATTCTAAACTGAAAGCGCTGAACATCTTTTCACCGTATTTGTGGGGATCTTGAAAAAATACCATCCGTATGCCGACTTTTAGCTTAATCCATGCCGACTGTGATTTTTTTTCTAGTCCCCATAAATATGGTGAGGACCCAATCAAATCTTTCAAAAAAAACTGAAGTAATATAGGCTGAAGAATTAATTTGGCTAGTCCAAATGCAGATCATTAAACATACACAATCTAAATGCTGAATCTAGTGATGAACCTATATAAAATGGTGGATTCCACATAAAAGTCATAAACTTTTTTACTCGAAGCCACCATGGATTCAACCACATTCGAACTCGGGTTTTAGCCCACAATAAGTATTTTTTCACGAAAAAACAGAAACGACATTATATGCATATTAATCACGTTGATGTATGTTCGTCGTTTGTATGGTACTCTTGGTCCCCCAAATGTATTGCACAGTGAAAATTCTAATCTATTTCTAAACTAAAATGAAAAAGTTAATAGCATAATTAATATGGAACGGAAGAAGTCTTACTTTGCAATAAATCAAAGGCTAGCAGCGGGCTCTTGCTCGCGCTGTGGCAGCAGCATCCTTACCAAAACAGCAAATATGATGTTGAGAAGTTGACTTTCTTAGATCTTTCCTTTTTAGAAGTGCATCCTTTTGAATGATTTGTTTTAAAAAAGTGTGCAATTTTTAAATGATACTATTGTGGTAAGAAAAACAAAATTCAATGGTCTATGTAGGCAGCTATTTCTACCATAAGGAGTTACTTTAATAATAAACTTTGTCTATAAATATAGTTCATAATCTCATCCTCATTCCATATCATATCTAAAACCAACATACAGAAGCTAAAAAAAAAGCCTTAAAGGTAGAAGCCTTTTGAGTTGAAAACTTTAGAGAGAAATAGTTCATAGCATAATCTAGATAAAAAGTGTTCCAACTTTTGAGATATTCTTTCCATTTTAACCAAAGAAAGCCAGGTTTTTGTTAAAGTAAGTGACAGGATATAATGGGAGTTTTGCAAGAGCAAAATGTAGAAAGCAATTCTGCTTTGCCATTGTTATCTCTAAACCATGTGTCTTACCTTTGCAAGTCAGTTGCTGAATCAGCCAAGTTTTATCAAGAAGTTCTTGGATTTGTTCTCATTAGAAGACCTTCTTCTTTCCAATTTGAGGGAGCATGGTAAGTTACTAATATAAATTCTCCATTATTTTTTTGTAGTGCAATCTAATTTTTCTCTCTAACTTTGGTCTAATATCATGGATTGGTTGGAATTTTACAGGTTATTCAACTATGGAATTGGGATACATTTGTTGCAGTGCAATTCCATTAATGATGTCCAACAAATGCCAACAAGAATCAACCCAAAAGATAACCACATCTCTTTCCAAGTGAGTCCTTTTCTTCATATGTGCATATTAATTGCTAGTAATGGGGAACATGTACTATTTGTTCCGTATCCATGAAGTGGTCATAAAGACTAGTCCACAAGGTCTTCTAGGAGTAGAAAGTAGCATAATTAAGGGAAGATAGCTCAACGAACTAATCTTGTTTTGGGATTATAAGACTAATCATGTTTTCTTTGTTAAATATTTACAGTGTACAGACATTGAATTAGTAAAGAAGAGACTAAGAGAGATGGGGATGAAGTATGAAACTGCCCTTGTTGAAGAAGGTGGCGTTTTCGTTGATCAACTGTTCTTCCATGATCCAGATGGTTATATGATTGAAATCTGCAACTGTGAAAACATCCCAGTTATTCCTCTATCTGCAAGTGCATGTCCCATTAAGAAGCCCCAGTTGATAGATGCCAAGGAGAGTATAGGTAATCAACAACCATCTCTGGCCGGCACAAAAACACTTAATGCGGCAGAAATGGAGACGCGAATGATGGACGGCTTATTTGCCAACATGATTGATATTGCCATGTAGAGGATTCAAATTCAACCCACAATTCATATCCATCTCTAGAAAAAAGAAATCAATTTTTCGTATAAGATATATCAGGCTGTATTAAAATTTTAATATAGATTTTTTATTTAATTATTCTTTGCACCATTAGGTGCTTTTTTATTTAAAAAAGAAAATGTAAAATGTTTACATTTTGTAATAAAATTTCATAGTCATTCTTTGAATTCCATTAGTATTAACGTTTTCTTTCAAAAAAAAAAATAGTATTAACGTTTGCCGGATAGTTGTTAGATTAAGCTTGAGTGTCCATTTCATCCCTTCCTTTATCTCGCAACACTCCCCTTCTTCCGGGTCTAAGCCTCCCTTGTCGTTGCATCCCTTTGCTGCTGCATGTATACCTGCATGATAGCGCACAATTAATCCGATGCCAACTTTATAAGTATCAGAGTCGAAACTAGCATCAATATTCATCTTAGGTATTCCAGAAGATGGCGGAACCCAAGATGTAATCACACTATTGTTGACAGGAGAACAGACAGAAGCTTGGCCAGATGATATAAAGTTATGCAGATGCAACAAGGCTCTGTTTGAAGTCGCCATGGGGTGTAACTTCTTATCCTGGTAGTGGTTTTCACATCTTTCCTTCCAGAATGTCCACGAACCCACCATCAAGCGAAGAATCCAGTTTAAATGATCATCACAATCAGTACTCAAGTCTGCAGAAAACCACGATACAAACCATTGCTGAGTGGTGTTGCAGTTGTTTCTTATTTGATCACTATTTACTGACAGTTTACACCACATTGCCTTGGCATGTTCACACTTGATATAACGATTTTGATGACTTGTTACAGATAGAACAGGTGGTATCAATTTCCTTCTTCACTTTGGCCAGTCGAGCTTTAGTTGGAACTATATATCCTTCAGGCCTTTCCAGATGAACAGTTTTATTCGGAGAGGCAGCTTCATACTCCACAGTTTCTTCCAAACATGACCAGGTATTGGATCATTAGGAACTGGAGCATCGTAATATCCATTGGTAAGTGATTTGAACGCAGATTTCACGCTGAAATTACCGTCTTTTGATGGTTAATTTCCAGATGTAGACATCTTCTTCTGATGTAGACAGCGACATGCTTATGATTTTCCTTGTTATGTCATTTGTGAAAGATGTGAAAAACCAGTAGCTGATTCCACAAGTCTGTTTTTTCAATAATGCGTTCACTTACCATCTTAAGATGAGAGAAGTTGGGGGTTAGTGATTGGAACTGTGTCTTCATGGCCAACCACCCAATTATCGAGACAAATTCTGGTAGTTTTTTCATTGTTCACTATCTTGAGTGATGTTTTTTAAGCGTGCTCACACCTGTTTCCAAGCCTTGCCAGACCCAAGAGGCATTCTTCTTGTCCAAAGTAGCATCAAATAAGTGACAGTTTGGGAAGTATTTTGCCTTAAGAACAAGCACCCACAGAGTATCAGATTGTGTACATATCCGCCATGCCAGTTTTGTGAGTAAAGCACGGTTCAACATCTCTAAATCACGGAAAGCCAATCCTCTTACTTCTTTTGCTTTGCACATAACTTGCCAAGATAATAAACATGCTCCTCTACTCGTTTTGTGTCCCCACCAAAACCTTCATTCTAAGCTTTCAAGTTCACCAATTAGAGTTTTTGTTAACTTGAATGTGCTCATTTTATAAGTTGGAACTGCATTGAGCACATGTTTCACAATTGTCGTTCTCCATGCTTGATTCATTGACTTAGATTGCGAATCTGTAAATCTTCTTCAAAGGAATGTTTTATTTCTTCAAATGCTTCAGATTTATTTTTCCCAATGAGTAAATGACTTCCCAAGTATTTTTCTTTCTTATCCATGTTCTTAACACCTAGAATATCTATCAAACCTTCACAAGTGTCTGGAGGCACATTCTTGCTATAGTAGATTGCTGATTTGTCGAAGTTAATTACTTGACCTGATTGATTTCCAAAAGTTTGCATCACATCAATGAGATTGGCTTTGAGAGTTTGCTCTTGTATAAATTAAACAATCATCCGCGAAAAGTAGATGATTAATTGATGAGGCTTCTCTTGTTACAGAGAACCCTTCTATAGACTTGTCATTGTGAGCAGAAGAAAGAGTTCTAGATAAGAACCCCATAGCTAAAATGAACAAGTATGGTGAAAAAAGGTCACCTTGTCTAACTCCTCTAGATGGGTGAAACTCTTTGCATGGTTGCGTCGGTATAAAATCTAACTAGAGATCTTATACCCAACAACCACTAAGAGAAACCATGAGAAGTGAGGTTTAGGAATTGTTTTGGTTTAAAACCATTCATCGAGATGCTAAACACAAACTAATCGATAGTCAAAGGATCTAACGTAAAGGATAATGATTCTAATGACAAATAATAAAGAGTAGAGATTTAATCATTCATTGACTGTAAAAATGTTTCTTAATTAATTCTACAAGGATTATGAGCTTTCACCAGAGGAGATCGGACATAATTTACTAACCTAATCTCTTTCTAAGGCCTCAAGTCTTACCAAAAAATCCAACCCTTACAACTGAGATCGAGCTCACCTTTTATATATAGTGCGAGATACAATGATGGAAGACAGTTAATAAGACAAACTACACAATCGTGGGTGTCAGAAGTTGTCGAGTAAATCGGTGCTCCTCGAGGTGGCGTCGAGGTTATGAATGATTTTCACTCTTCGATATCTTTGACAATTTCTTCGATGGCTCCATGATCCTCGTTGCTTAATGCTCCTTCGATGTGACTAACCTATTCGAGGAGGACTTTTTATGCGATGGACTTCTGTACCTCGAGCTGTTTCTTCTCCTTTATATTCTTCCCCTAAATGTCGACACGTGGCTCGATGGATTTACCCTCTACAGTTTGCCTCTTTCCTTTCCCAGGGATCGAAGATGTTGGGGAAGGAAACTTATCCTCGCTGCCCTACTATGTGCCATGTGCCCTACTTTATGCCTGATGATGTCTCTGTGACATATGTCTTGCACGTTCCCGAGATTTTAGCCATTTTTTAACCGTTTCACTTACAACGCCGGTTTCTTCTTCATATTTAAGCTTATTTTCTCCCTCTAAAACTTCTTCTTACTTTTTCGAACTTTTCCTCTTTTTTTCCTCCTCTAACTGTTCATTTCTTCCTTCTTAAAACTTTAATCTTTAACCCAAAATCTTGTTTGTTTCGCCAAATCGCCTGGTATCCCCAGTTTTATTTCTTCTGTTGATTCATAAAGGTGATTTTTTCTTGCTTTCCTTCATATCGATTCTTGAGTTCCTGCCGCTGCAACTTCCGTTTTCGGCAGTATTTTATCGAGTTCTTCTTGGCAACCTATCCTTCAAATGACTTCCTCTTCTTCTACTGATGATTTAATTCTTAAAATGAGTTATTTAGGTTTTAATCCTACTGCCTTTAATATTACCTATGTTCATCCTCCCGATGATCGACTAACTACAGAACTGGTCGAAAAATATAAGTGTGATGATAATCAACTGCTGATAACTGCTCATCAAATGTTTGCAGGGCTTTTGCCTCCGCTTTATCAATTTCCAAATCCTCTATTTCTCAAGATTGTTTGTTCGATGCCGGAAGCTCGAGGGGTAATGCAATTCACTTGCAGTTCGATTAAATTAATCAACAAATGGGTTTCTTTCTCTGAGGATAATTATGTTGCAGGCTCGACATTGAAATACTATTTTACTGCCGCCAACTTCTTTAAGCATTATCGAGCTCGTTTCTCGACATCGAAGCCGCTCCTTGGGGGGTTCGTTTTGAGCTTCGAAATGGCGCCAAGGACCTCTTTCTGGCTTTCCTGATTACTCCCTCGATGAAGAATGGTATATAGAGCCTGTGTTATTTTTGGGGCATGTTCTTCGTGGTTGGAAAGATTTGGGGCATTTCTGGCCTCGAGATAAATTCGAAGTTGGTCACCAATTCTCGACTCAGCATATTTTTACTATACACTTTTCCGAAAAAGAGAAAGAGTTGTCTCGCCAACTCTTGCTAAAATGGAAAAATGCCATCTAGGATGTTCCGAGAGATCCGAAGCGAGTACGCACATGAGAAGGGACTATTGATCAGCTAACAAACACCCTCTATCTTGAAATATGTTAGTATGAATACTTGCTTTGTTTGTTTCCTGAGAAAGACAGGACTTTTCCTGCAGGGCAAAGCTAAGGAGGTCGATGAAGCTGATGACTCGTTGGTATTTTGCTATGCTAGTGAGAATAAGAGGAGTTCAAATGCTAATAAAAGTGGAATGGTTAAGAAGGTCGCAACGAAGGGTGCGAAATTGGGTAAGACGAAAGGGGAAACACTTGAAGCCTCGGAGGGTGGTATGAAAGGTGCTGAAAGGGCTTTGATAAGGAAGCAAGTTCGATGGCTATGGTGTACTCTAATCCTGGAAATGATTCCGAGATGGTGGTAAACTTAGTTGTTGCCTCTACTTACTATAATATCATATCTAGCGGTTCTGGCTTTGCTACCGTGAAGATTCCATATTCGACTACTGCCTCTGCTGAAGCCACTTCTATTTTTCCTTCGGGAAAACCTGTTCCCCTCATTGAGCTTCTGGTACCTCGAAAGGGAAAAGCCAAGACTTCGACAGATTTGTCAAAGTCAAAGTGCTTTTTACCCAGCCTGGTGGTTCTAAATTTCCAAGGGCCCCTGATTTTGTGGAGGGAAACCAAGAGCAATATTCTGCAAAGAATTTTAAGAAAATACTTTGAGAAAGGGCATACCCATGTAACTTTGCTAAATAAGTGTCTTCTCGCTTTAGTGCTCATGCCTATGATCCTTCAAACTGTTCTTTCGATTTCTGCCAGAAGGTTGCCAGCCTTTTTAGTGGCGAGTGTCTACAAGATGCCAATGATCCTCGCAACCCACTTTTTTCGTTTGAAGTGAATGTTTCTCTCCTTCAGATGGTAAGGGAGTTCTGTTTTACTTCTAATGTTCTTTCCTTAGGTAGTGCTGCTACTTTAATAATTTGATCTTCGTTTCACAGGGAGATCGTCACAAAGCGAGCTTGTTGAACTACTCATTCCATCGGCATGATGATGTCTGTTATTATGAGTGGCAATTTTACTGAATGCAGGAAGAACTGGTTGCTGAAAAACATCGCATTGCTGCTGAGCGTGTTAAGATGGCAGGTATGTCTTTTCCTATTTTGATTTTTGCTGCTTCCTCTAGTTGATGTTGAACTCCTTTTATCGATGTAAAAGGGGAGTTAGATGAAAAGAAGAAAAAACTTCATCGAGCTAACCTAGCTCTTGATACTTATTCTCGAGCAAGTCGTAAGTACACTAATGTTGCCTATGACCTGGACAAAGGCCACCGAGATCGTATCGATCATTGTCTTACCAAGGAAAGAATGAAGCTCGGAGTGACTGAGATTAATATCAAAGGAAGAGATCCGAAGCTTAAGGTAGTCTTAATCAATAAAGAAAGAGAAGGTCTTCTGTCGAGGGCTTTCTCAACGAGAAGAAGGAAAAGAATCGTCGGATGGCACAGGAAATGCACCAATATCAGCTCGATATAAATCGCCTGACCAAAGAGCGAGAGGAGGCTCAGAGGGACCAACCAATTCATGCCTATGAAAAAGTTGTGATTGAGAATTTGGATGATGAGATTATGAACTTGAAAGTTCAAAATGATGCACTGCGGAGTGCCAACAAAGAGTTGACAGGGGTGAACGAAGGTTTGAAGAAGGGCTATAACGAAGTTAGCTTAGACCTAGCGAAAGCTAACTCTTCGAAAGATCATTTCTCGAGGATGGTAAATGACTATCGAATTGAGCTTGCTAAACTGGGATTGAAACCTGATATTGATATTAGAAAAAGGTTACCAGACCTCGTTTTTCCAACGAGCTGGAGGTCACTGATTATGTTGTGATCAAAGAAAGTAGGATATCTAGCTTTAAATATTTTATTGTGAATTTGATATGTCTTCGAAGTCCCTTCTGACTTGTCTATTATGGTTTGTAGGTATCGAAATGGGTTTGAAGCATGTCGTTGCGAAAGCTGAGCTAGATAGGGATAATGCCTCTGTCCTACTGATTGAAGAATCGGCCCTGAAAGTGCAGTTCGAGTAGGAAGCGAAGAAGAATGCTCGAGAACTGGCTATCGAGCGTAACTACCGTCTTGAAGAAGCTAAGAAAAATGCTCAGGAGTTGTCTTACGAACGCGACCGTCGCATCAAGGTTGAAGAAAGCTTGAGGAATACTATTAATACACTTGCACTCGCTCAGCCTCAACTTAAATTTGGTGAGGCCGCGTCGGATCTACTTTTGAAATCGGAGATGGCACAGGGTCTTTTTGCGAACAAGGCTTGTCAAAAGTATGGCCGAGCTCTCTTTAGGCGTATCCGAGTTGAGCCTGCTGAGTATGGCCATATAGGTGCAGACGATAAACTGCTTCCACATGAAGTTTTTATTAAGCTTGTTAACCAGCAACTTGATCCCGAGGTAGTCAAGAAAGATGATTCTGAAGACGTGGATACAAATGACGATGATTCCGAAGATGATTTCGAGGATAATGTCGAGAATAATTCTGTGAGGGACCTTAAGGATGATTCTAAGAATACTATTGTGGATGATCCCGAGGTAGATGCTGGGGATGAGCCAAAAGATACTGCCGAAGGTAATCCCCAGGGGAACCTAGAGATGTTGTCGAGGGGAGTGGTGGTGTTGATATAAAAAATGACGCCGAAGCAGGTGTAGAGGAGGTTGAGAGGGACTTAAAAGGGAAAGGCAATTTGTTTGAAGAGTCTTTAGTAGAATATAGCGAGGAGGAGGACGAAGAGGAAAGGGAAAGGGTACCTTCTGACAGCAAAACTAAAGGTCAACGTGTAAAGACTAGCGATGAGCGTTTGAAAGAGGAAAAAAGGTTTTCTGATATGATGGACAAGGTTCACGAAGCTCCTTCTCAAGATTTCTCCTCATTTATTGCTGCCTGAAGCTTTCTTTCTTGAATCTTTGTCTTGATTTTTTGTATTGTTAGCCTTCCTGCAATGGAAGATTTTTTGTACACTGTTTACTTTTGTTATGTATATAATTGTTTAGCAACTCGTGATCAGGCACGAATTTTCTTTTGCATATTATAGGCTCCTAAGGTTGCTTAGAGCGCAACTCTAGGGCTTACTTCGATGCGGGAGTCAGTAAACCAAGCTAGTGGGGGCTGCGGATCACCCTTCCCATAGGCCTTTCACTACTTGCCTTGCCCCAAGCTGGCATTGGCTATCGAAGTCGTAAGTACTTGGTTGGACTGAGTACATAGGAGGCTTATGGTAGGCATCAAAGATATCGAGTATCCTCTGAGGAGGCTTGAGTTAGTTATCTTGGATACCTGTTTTTCCTATGTAGAGCATGAGGCTTATGGTAGGCAACTACTGTTGACATCGATAATAAAGTAGCACTATAGGGGGAGTCGGTCAAAGCTGGAGCTTAGACATGGTACTGTGTTCCTATCGCGTCCTGGAGTTCAACTCTTCCTTTCTCGCTTGCCCCTTCTCGAGGATGTGTTTGATTTGTTTGGAGGAGGTCCCTTAGCTGCGTAACTCGCTTTCCATTCCCGTGAATGTAAGCTAATTAGATACCTCGGGGTTCCATCCACCCTTAGGGAAGATGTTTTTCCCATTTATTGTCCCCACGACGCCTCATCGGGGAGGTTTTTATTGGTCGCATGGTAGTGGGTTCAAATGCTTCTTAGCTTATGTATCCTCGATGCAAAGTACCCACCGCTAACGAGGTGTCTTGTGGGTAGAGGAATGTGTCGTGTAGCTCGTAGGGCACTACATCGACATCATCTCAGTGCCTAACATGACAGGACTTTTTTTTTTTTTTTTTGGCGTCAGGGCCTTTATATATGGCGTCGGGTCCTTTATATGGCATCAGGGCCTTGGCGCCAGGGCCTTTTTTATTATACATATGGCGTCAGGGCCTTTTGGGAGATATGCCTAACCGAGTAGGTCTTTGCCTATGCGAATATGATCTGTAGGTTGTATCGAGATGAAAAAGATCGAGCTATTTAAATTATTCTGTTAATAGAGGCCATCAAGGTGCCTTGATTACATTTGATGTCTATTTAAGATGTTTTAAGTATTTCCCTTCAATTGGAGTATTCATGCGCTCTCCCTTAAAGTTGAATAGACTATATGTGTCGTTTCCCATTGTTTTTTCGATGAAGTAAAGGCCTATCCAAGCTGGTTCCTTCGAAGTTTGTTGTATGGCTGCAAGTTTTTTGCTTTCTTCGATGATACTACGCCAAAACGCCCCCTGTG
>JAJJMA010160486.1:0-10491 GCA_023529015.1 Papaver nudicaule | reverse complement strand
GAGGAGGAGGAGGAGGAGGAGGAGGAGGAGGAGGAGGAGGAGGAGGAGGAGGGGAAGAATGAGCAGGAGAAGGGTGTACAGATCTTTGATGGGTACTGATTGAGGGAGAAGAGGGAGGAGGAGAAATTGGGCTGTTTTGTGAAAGCCGATGAGTGCCGGAATAACTGCAGGGTACAAAAAATCAAGATTCTTTTTAGCATACATCCTTGTGGTGAAGCCCAATATAAAAACAAACATGATTTACAAAGGCCGTACTTGTACATCTCAGTGAAGCAATATATGAAATATTTTTGTGTTCGTGGTTGATTTTTGACTCATATATATATATGTCTATAAGTATCAATATGTTAGTAGATACTAGATTACAATAATTACAATTATTAATCATGTTATTATCTTATAAATATAAATTAAGTCAATATTAGCGCCAACAATTAGCATGGAGCAGTGTGGTTCATACTACATCTAAACAAACTCAAGGTCCCTTACTCAATTGGTCTGAATCGTTGACCAAAAGTCAATATTCAAGATTCCTTGGCATTTCTATTCATAGAACCGAGTTGTATCGATCAGGCACATTTATGCATATAGTATAGAACCGAGTTTTTTCACAAAATTAATATGAGCAAAAAATCATACCGTCTGTTGTGTCTTATGCTCTCATATATTGGACTGCCCTCAAAAATGTTCCAGGTATTGTTGGGAGTGCTGCTGATGTTCTTGTTGTTGTTGTTGTTGTTGATGTCGTTGTTGTTGTTACTGTTGCTCATTGCGACTCCTACCAGTCATACGAAGAAAAAACCCATCTTTAGTAACCAAATCAAAAGCTTTTTAAAATGTAAACCAGTTGAAAACTAGTTATTAGATCTATGAACAACTCTTGTACAAAATCTCTGAAAATTACACATACAATTTACATGATCAAGAACTCAACATATAATATAATAGTAGTTCTACTCCTCTTCATCATCGTTATAACAACCATGGGTCTTTCTAGTTTTCATTAAAATGGACTAGAATCGGTTGGAGTATAGTACTAGTACCTTAAGGGAGAGACCTGGAGATGAGATGTTTTTATGATTTGCTTGATGAAACGTCTTGATCTTCAAAGTGATTCGCTTGAAAAATGAGTTTGATTATTGTAACAGGTCTGAAGATGATATTTGGACTGAAGATAGATAGCAAAGTATTTGGATGGTAAATGTAAAGTGATACTCGGATCGTCTTGCCGTTGGATTTCTTCAAAGATGAATCTTTTTTTGTGTTGATCTTGTTTTTTAGAGATTGTTGGGTTTACAGTGAGCTTAGTATGCTGTGCTAGCCAGACCTTGACTCACTCAATGGAATTTTCCTTCTTCTTCTTGGTTTGTTGTTTAGAGATCTCACAGAAAAATCAAAGCTGCTGTAAGGCTTCTTTTTACCCTCTCCTCTCTCTCTCTCTCTTAAGCAAACTCCAAACAACAGCACACTTTTGAGGTTCTTCTTTTTCTTCTTGACTCTCTTAAGTAGGTACTCTCAACTATGATTAGTAATTAGCTTAACCAACAGTACTTACTTGGCCAATCTAATCAGTTTAAAAAATGGGAATAAAAGGAAAAGGTTAGTTGCGGGCCCCACGGAGTTGTTTAGCACATTCAACATGGAGTGAGGAAACCTAAAGCAACACACCCAAATCATTCAAAACTCTGTTTTAGTGATTTTCAATTTTCTACCAAAACCAAAATTTTTATCTCATAGCTAAAATCTACGTTGCATCCTAGAATTTGTGGTTGTGACCCAAATATGCATATGGCCTTCAACCTGCACATGTGACCTAAAATATATTGTACTAGGGCCGTCTTATAGGCAAGGCCGTATAGGCGGCCGCCTAGGGCCCCAAATTTTTTAGGGCCCAAATTAGTTTGCTCTTAGTTCAAAGTTTTCAGGCTACAACTCCTTCAGTGCTCGAGAAAAAGAAAAATTAGTAACCAGAGGGATTTGATCCTTGCACCTCATGTATGAGGACTACGAGGGAGCCACTGCACCGCAAGTTATTTCATGATTCATAGTTTTCTTATAAAATAAATCTTAAATAACTCAAATTAAAACAAGTATACAATAATAATCCTCATGAAAACAAATTATTTAGCCTTATACGTTCCAACTTATAATTGGTAAAATTAACAAAATACCTCAAAATTTCGAGCGGCCTTCGCCCTTCGGCCGCAATTCCTCAATGCTTAAATTGCAAAGAATTAAAATTTTCAATACTATTATACCAAAGTATCAAAATTTTTAATAATTATTTTTTCTGCCTTTTAAATGTGCTTATTCCATATGGCACTTTTCCTTTTCAATGTACATTGGTTTTAGTAGAGGGAAAAAAAAACTCCTTTTAAAAGTCCCCAAATTTTGAGTTCGCCTAAAGCATCCAAAAACTGTAAGACGGCCCCTGATTGTATGATACACTAGCTGTAAATGTAGAGAAAAATCATAAGTACAACTGTACAAGAGAAGAGAAATTGGATGCAAAAATCTGTGTCACGATGATTCATTGAGTCAGTGCTTATAATCTCTTTGGCATTTAACATGTTGTCCGTCTCCTCAACACATTTTGTCAAGTATTTGTGTTGTGCCTGATTGTTGCCCCACGTCATCAGTCTTGGCAAAGGTATTACACTGCCACACCAAGAAAATTCTTTGGGCAAGCAAATTTTCGCAAAGCAACAACAGCTTCTACTGCCAAGGCATGTTTCCATGGGGATCACCATTTTTGTTTTTTTGCAAGGCACATGGCCTAGTAAACCATTTTTTAGACAGTGGGTGTCGATAGAAAAAGTATCAGTCGACAGAAGTAGTGTCGAGGTCGACAGTTTTTCCATCGACAAATACTTTTCCTGTCGACGTTGGAATTATGTCGGTGTCGACATTATTTCCATCTACATCGACAGTATATGTATCGAGTATATATAGCCGACTTTGACACACTATTTCTTCACTTCTTCTTCTACACCTGCTTTTAATCCTTTTCTTCTCAGTTCTTCTCGTGTTTTTTTTTCTTTGGCAATCAATTTTTATCGATCATGCAAAGATTTGGAAAGGTTGTGAAGGCTATGAGTTCTAAAAACAAAGGTCAAAAAAGAAAAGTTAAAGAGGTTGTTGATGACCATCGGACCAGCAATATCATTTGGAATCAAGATAAAGATTATGAGTGGGCTAATATAAAAAAACTTACCGCTCCTAATATTATTACGGACCATGTATCAAGGCATAATAAGCTTATACGTTTAAGAGGAGGTAAGTTTTATTTATTTTTTCCAACTCTTATACTAGTTATAATTTTATACGCAAACTTTAATTAGTAGATATTACGATACATACAGGCACAAGATTAGTTAAGGAGACATACGATCGCCTTCTACCTAACGTAAAAGACCGAGTAAATAGGTACCCATGGAAAGAGTTTTATTTCATCTCCACTCACTATGTGATAACCAAGAAAATAACTTCGGTAATCGAACGGTACTGGGGAACTTCAAATACATTTTCTTCCGAGATTTCAAGGCGGGTAAGTTGTTTTTTAATTTTTTTAATTGGAGCAAAGCAATATTATTTATACGCATACTTTGATTATTAAATATGATTATGCATATAGGAATTGGACCGTTAGATTTGTACATGATCACCGGCCTAATATGCGATGGACCGGAGATTCCATTCACTCAATGGAATTTTCCTTCTTCTTGGTTTGTTGTTTAGAGATCTCACAGAAAAATCAAAGCTGGTTACTTTTGAGGTTTCTACCCTGGCTTAATCTGGCCCTATAGTGGAGTATTTGGCCCCATAGAATTTTATACCAATCCTTTAGAGGTGGTTATGGGATAACTAAAAATTGGCAAAAATACCCAAATGCCCCCACAGTAACTTCTCTAATTAAAACCCAAATCTTAAACCAAAATTCATTTAAACAAAAACTTCAACCGATTGTCTCTTCTCCCTCTTCTTCTTCTACTTCATTTTCATTTTTTTTCAAAACCAAAACATCGTCGATTAATCGACGATTTCCAAAAAAAAAAAACGATTAATTCTTTAAAAACCGATGGAACGAAAGAAGAACAAAGGACCGAATCCTAGAGAGTTCAAAGATTCAGGAATCGATATAGACAAAGTTTACGAAATTTCTTCATCGAACCCGAAAACAAGGAGAGCGAGTGAAGAAGAATTGCAGGCTCTTAAAGAGAAGCGGAAGAAGAAGAACCAACCCCTGGTAACGAGAATGAGGTATTGCATTTGAAATTTGGTTGAATTTGCCCTCCAATTTGATGATTTTCAACCCGACAGTTCGCAACTGTCACCCAGAATCGTTCTATGTTAGTGTAGTTATTCAACGATTATTCAACCTGTTCATCTTCTGAAACTGCAACGAAGAACAATCGTTGTATGTTTTTGTTAACGTATAACGATTATTGTCCATCGTTCTATATTCAATTGAACATAAACCGATTAGTTTTCCCTCTAAAATTTAGAAATTAGCCTTTTCGAATTCTAGGGCACAATCGTTACAATTTCGCATGAATAACCAACGAAAGAATTCTGCCATAATCGTTGCATCTTTTGTTTTTCGTAAGCCGATATCAGTTGTTATTCGTTATATATATATTGTCTTATGTACGCCGATTGACAAAAAAATTCAGGCTAAAAAACTCCCAAAGTTTCTTAGCCTCAATCGTTGTTTGTTTCCATGTGAATAAACCGACTGGTTTGAGGCAAAAATTAATCGTTTAATGTTCATAAACATGTTCACCGATTATTGTTTCCTTTCTCAATCGTTTTATGTTGTTGGTTTTTTGAGCCGATTGATGTAGTAGACAAATCTTGATTTTCCTGTGACTCCATAATCGTTGTTTGTAAACACTTATTAAAGTCGATTGATATAAATACGAATATATAATTGGTTTATATTTTCACAAATGTCCAACGATTTGTTTCCTTGGGTTTATAATCGGTTTATATTTGATGTTATGTGAGCCGATTGTTGTCTGTGTAACTGTTAATTTCTTTCTTGTTTTGTGTTGTAGGGAAAACATGAAATCAAACACACCACAGGCTAAGGGTAAAGAGGTTGTCAAGAAGAAGAGACAGGATCCTGTTGCAGATCCTGCCGCCACACAAGTTAGATTGGCTCCCCGTCGAGAGGGTGGTCCACCTTTGAGTGCTGCCAGTCGTAAAAATACTGCTGCTAGACAGCTTGATGTCGATCAACCTATCTCCGATTCAACGGCAACAGCAGTTGAAGAACCACAAGAAGAAGCTCCAACTGATGCAGGTGAAGAGACACAAGAAGAAGGGCCAACTGTTCAAGGTGAAGAGACACAAGAAGAAGGGACAACTGTTCAACAACCAGCGGGTGAAGAATTGACTGTCGTGGAGGCAGCTGAACAACCTGAACAACCAGCACAACAACCACAACAACCAATACAAGGAGAGGGTGGACAACAGGGGGCTGAAGAAAAGAAGGCTAAGAAACAAATGAGGAGTTACTTTGGACCTCTGTTTCACCCCACCGGATATGTTTTCTACAATCCGACAAGAGTGGCTCGTCAATGTGGTGGTGTACAATACGAACCAATCGAAGAGGCGCTCGGATTGGGTGACTTGGATAGGGACGAAAGTCAGGCCTATGAGGGTTCAATTTGAATTGTGCACACACCTCCTTGTTCATCCACTGATTGGGACAACAGAGCTGAGCATTTGGTTGCCCTTGATGCTCCTATCTCTCCGAACGATTGGGTCGACTCTGATTATATGGAGTGGTTGAAGAGGACTTCCCATCCTCATGTCATACGCCCTGATAATAGAAAGTTGATTGCTGATCCAAAAGAAGCCGTCGATGTATATGTAAGTATTCGCTTGTGTCCTATTAACTTTAATCATTATATATATGTACTTAGTGTATGTTGTATGATTGAAAACAAAGACCTCGAGTCGGCAAAATGATCATGGAGTTCGAGATAGTGCTTGTGAAAGGTGGTATAGATAAGAGGAGTGAGAGGATCTTGAAGAAAGCTCTAGACCAATTGTTGAACCTGGAGAATAAAAGACGAGGAGATCTTTTTGGACAATCTCAAGAACCACCACCGGAGAGGGCAAAGCGCAAGACAAGGAGGGATGAAGCCACAACAAGCGCTGCACATGAGGATGCACAAGAACCACGGCCTAAACGAGGTCGTGGTGGTGGAAGAGGTCGTGGTGGTGGAAGAGGTCGTGGTGGTGGTGAGGCTACACAAGACGCACCACCAGCTAAAAAGACTCGAGGTGCTAGTACCAGTGCTCGTGGAGGTCGCGGTGGTGGAAGAGGTCGTGGTCGTGGTTAAACTCATAATAGTTTGAAAACACTTGTTTAACTTTGGTTATGTTGAATTAAAACTCTTTCGTTATGTTGTTTTAACTTTGGTTGTGTCGACTTTAAACTTCCTTGGTATGGTTGTGTAGGATTTTAACTTTGGTTGCTACTTTATGTGAATGAATGTGGTTTGTGTACTTAGATTTCTGTCAGTTTTTGTGGCAGAATCGGTTTACATTGGTGTATACATCGAACGATTGTCTGGCAATTTTATTCCAAAAATTGTCAGAGTATACAATCGTTCTATAATGTCGTTTTCCAAAACCGATTATTGACAACATGAAAAACCCATTTTTAACAATCGTTAGATGATGGTGTTGACATACACCGATTAAGAATGCTCAAGTATCTGAATCTCCTGTCTAACTTTGGTGCACATAATCGTTCTCTAAATTTGGTTTTAACTAACGATAGGAAAAATTGATTTTTTAAATCGTTAGATGTTTGTACTGATATAAACCGATTATTGGTTGATCAAGTATATGGTTTTCCTTGTCTATTTGTCCCATAATCGTCCTTTATATCCATTAATATAAGACGATTTTGGTTATTATATTCGGTGTAATAGTTTGTATAAATGAACCGATTGATTTATTTGAATTTCTGGGTGGGTTAACAACAATCGGTTTATTTGGATAATAATATGTACCGATTGTTCGAGAACCCAAGCATATTCGGCTTATGTTTATATATATATATATATATACCGATTGTGCGTTGTTCAGATTCAAGATTTTGGTAAAAAAAAACTTGGGTGATTCTCATGGTTGATAATGTTTGATAATTTTTTATGACTGTTTTAATGTGAGAATAAAGACTAATTAATCTTGTTTAGACTCTAATCATGTAATTAGCAACTAATTGAGAAAGGGTAAAACAGTCATCTTTTATAAGGGGTTTTCCGATTTTGCTATATAACAACCGCCGGAATTATTTTTTCATGGGGCCAAATACTCCAAAATGGGGCCAAATTTAGGCAGGTTTCTTTTTACCCTCTCTCTCTCTTAAGCAAACTCGAAACAACAGCACACTTTTGAGGTTATTCATTTTCTTCTTGACTCTCTTAAGTACTCCTACTAGGATGGTTAATGATGGGGTCTTCTTAATTAATAGTATCTCAACTATGATTATAATTAGCTTAGCCAATCTGATCAGTTTAATAAATGGGAATAAAAGAAAAGGTTAGTTCGGGCCCCACGGAGTTGTTTAGCACATTCAACATGGAGTGAGGAAACTTAAAGCAACACACCCAAATCATTTTTTTTTTTGATAGATAAATGCATTAAAGAGCAACTAAGGTAAAACAGCTACATAATAGTTTTGCCTTTGAAGGCATACAGTAGAATCATTGTGCAAAATGTCGAAAATATAACCTGGAGGATAGCCAGACATGTAACATGCAGCTTTTGTATTGAATTTAGCCTTCAATTCAATGGCTGCCTGATTAGCTGAACTAGAAACATAACAAAAATAAAAGGTTTTTTCAGCACCGATAGTGATAAAAGAAGAAGATAGAAAATCATCCCAAACTGACTGAGATTGCCAGTTGAGATTCGTCTTTCCCTTATCCAAAAGGTTGATAAGTCTCCCACAGTTCGAATCAAATTCAACCGTCTGGTATTGTACTTCAGTTCCCCAAGTCCAAGCTTCCTTTGCTGCAATCACCAAAGCTTGATCAAGCGTTTGTGCCTCCATCTTTCGCACTCTGACATGCCTGCAAACACCCAAACAGTTTCTTAGAATTAGACCAACTGTAATTAACTTTGACCTCTTACTCAAATCATAGGCTATATTAATTTTCCCATTTCCGACTGAAGGAGGAGACCATCTAGGAGGAAAAGAGTTGGTGTCTCCTCTGTAGTTAGAGGTAGTGGTAGTGACAATGTTCCAGTTTTCTTCCCAGAAAGTCATTGCTCTAGTGGCAGTAGACATTGGGTTTTGGTCAGTTCCTCTGTAATTCTTTTCGCAGCGTGCTTTCCAAATGTGCCACATTATGGCCACACAGAAAGCATTCCAGTCCCCCCTATCTTTTCCCCAACCTGTTGGAGGAATGTGCAGTTGAGAGATCCAATGGGATAGCGTAGGATATGAAGCATTTGGAGGGAATGGGCTTGCATTAGTTGCAAACCAAACACTTCTAGAAAAGGGGCATGATAAAAGAATATGTTCAATAGTCTCATTGTGTTCGGCGCACATAGAACATGTATTTTGAACACCAATAAACCTGGAAAGAACAGCATTAGTAGAGACCATTTTCTGAAGACATTTAAAGACAAACAGTTTTGCTCTAGGGGCTGATTTAATGTTCCAAATCCTGTCCCACACAGAGTTATCTAGATGCATAAAACCTTTGATTGAGTTATAAAGGGAGCTAGTGCTAAACTGGCCATTCTCTTCCAAAGTCCATCTAATAGAATCATGTTTGTTAGTTCTAATGGGAATCAACTCGATAGCCTTAACAACGTCTGGGAGAAATAGACTAATTAGGAGATCATGGTTCCAAGAACTGTTTGTGTGATCAATAAGGTGACTGACCAAGGAAACATTTGGAGGACGAGTGATAGAAGACAGAGAGATACCCTCCAGCCAGGTATCCTCCCAGATATTGATAAGATTCCCATTGCCCACTTGCCAAATGCAAAGAGGTTTTATTTGGTTAAGACCCGCTTGAATACAAGTCCAAATCCATGACCCCTTGGTGTTTATTTCTGGGTCAAAAGGATGTCTGCAATTGCGAAAATATTTAGCTCTTAAGATAAGAGCCCATGGGCTGGTTGGATTAGTAACAAGGTTCCAAGCTAATCTGCCCAGCTGGGCCAGATTGTTGGCATGAAGGTCCCTAAAGCCCAACCCGCCCTGGTTCAAAGGTTTACAAAGAGCAGACCAGGCTTTAAGAAACAGGCCTCGCCTGCCTTCCTCAATGCCCACCAGAAACGACGTTGAATGGAGATCAATTGCTTGATGATATCTTTTGGAATTTGGAAGCAGCCCATCTGATAGATGGGAAGTGATTCCAATATCGATTTGACTACTATTGTGCGTGCAGCTTGGGATATGAGTTTGCCTCTCCAGTTATGGAGTCTCCCATAGAATCTGCGCACCATCGAGTCGAAACACTTAATCTTTTCCTTACCAATGAAAAGGGGAGTGCCTAGGTATTGTTCTTTCATACTAATTTTCTTTACTTTCAGAATTTTAATAATCATTTTTCCAAATTTATTAGGAATTTTAGAGAAGAAAATCCCTGATTTCTCAAGGTTGATCATTTGGCCCGAAGCCTTACTAAAGGTGTTGATAATGTTTAACATATTCCTAGCTTCAAGCAGAGTAGCTTTGGTGAAGAGAATACAGTCATCGGCAAACAGGAGATGGGATATAGAGAAAGATCTATACCCCACTTTTATGCCACTGATTTTCCCTTCCGCTTCACTCTTTTGTAGAAGCCTAGTGAGGCCTTCCATACAGAGAAGGAAAAGATAGGGAGAAAGCGGGTCTCCCTGTCTAATCCCTTTGGAGGGGGAGTATGGGATGCCAGGGGAGCCATTGCATAAAACCGCAATGGAGGAGGTGCTGATGCATTGGTGTATCATGCTACACCAATCATCTGAAAAACCCAGCTGCTTGAGAATGTCGATGAGGTAGTCCCATCGAACTCGATCAAAAGCTTTGCTCATGTCGAGTTTAATTCCCATTAAGGCTGTCTTTCCGGAGTGTTTCTTCATAGAATGGACCACTTCTTGCGCTAAGACAATATTATCAGTTATCTTCCTATTCGGCATAAAAGCCGATTGATAAGGAGAGATAATTTTTGATAGGATTGGCTTTAGCCTATTTGCTAAGATCTTAGAGATAATCTTGTAGCTCGTATTGCATAAACTAATCGGCCTAAAATCGCCCGGAGAGAGTGGATTTTCTACCTTAGGAATGAGAGTAAGGAAAGTGTTGTTGAGCTCCTTGAGAATGTGCTTGGTTCTAAAGAAGTGTTGTACCATAGCAACAATATCAGGCCCAATAACATGCCACTGGTGCTTGAAGAACTTGACATTAAAGCCATCCGGGCCCGGGGCTTTCTCAGGTGCCATGCTCTTAACCACCTTGAGTACTTCAGC
>JAJJMA010160466.1:996-17647 GCA_023529015.1 Papaver nudicaule | reverse complement strand
TATCAGCCGCAACTTCAAAAGAGACAGGGACAAACAAGGAGAACAGAAGGCCAAATAAGGTATTAACGATGGGGAAATTAGATGGGGAGAAGATTCCAAGAGTAAGTGGCGGAGAAGAAGAAACAGACAGACAAAGGGAACCGAGAGGGAGGAAGAAAAGAGAGAGGGAGAAAGAAAAGAAAAGAGGGAGAAAGCTACGCAGAGAAAGAAGAAGAGAAGAAAGAAGAAGAAAGAAAAATAGGGCCTCCTTTTTTTGGTCGAGTGTTTTATATGTTTAATTTCCACTTATATCCCTAGGTTATTAGGATAAATACCATCGTACCTACGGATTGCGGATATATCCGCGGATTGCAAAATCAATCCGCATCCGCCCCGCAAAATGGTGCGGATTGAGAAATGGAACCGTGTCCGGCGCATTGCTTTAGCGGTTTGGGTTTCACCTGCAAATTTGCGGGCGGTTGCGGGCCAAATCCGCGGGTCCGGACATTTTGCTCACCCCTACTGAAAATTGCGCATATATAATTGGGTTGGGCTTGGTAGTCAATGTGTCAATTTTGGGCTGGGCTCAGTAGTCAATTAGTTGTCCAACCAAGGTTAGACGCTTTTCTTCTAGATTATTATTATTTTTTTATTTTTATTTTTAATTACGAACAACCTCATTGGCTAGTTCATCTTCTAGAAGGTTGTAGAAAACACCAGAAGCAACTCAACTTTGCCAGAACTTTGTCATCGATAAAAATTTCCAAAAATCTTGTTGGTTCCTTCTAGAAAGATCAAGATTAACCCAGAATTGAACTCGTGCTGAGCAGAAACCTCCTCTATGGAAAGTGCAAGCTTATTGCGCACAATCTGCCAAACCAATGGATTTGAGAAAGCTTATTGAGGAATGAAACACATTATGCTTGCAAACCAAATCTCTTAAAAAGCGATCTGATGCAAACCGAAGGCCTTGTAATCTCAAAATGTAAATAGTATTTTTCTCTCTAGTGGTTCACTACAACCACTCACCACCCCCTTCCTCACGTATGCAATTAAAAATCACCAATTTCACTCACCCTTTTCAAGTATGCTTCTTCACCAGTTACCTATTATTGATCGTTAGTTTTCTGATGTTTGCACACCAGTTACCAATTCAAGTCAATTAGTGTACGAAAAAGATGAATGTGAGATGTTTTATTGTATTACAAGAACGCACCGCACGTGCTATGCACGTGCCATGTCCTATTTGAGTCCATCTCAACCGTGGATGTGGATTTTATTTCTATTTGATCTACGCTATTTATTCCTTTTTCACTCTTCTTTCTCCACCCTCTCTATACACGCCTCTAGCAACTTCGTCCTCCTTTATTTCCTCCCTCTTTTTTTTTTTCTTCTGTGATTGTTCTTCTTTCTTGTGTCCCCTGTGATGTTTCTTCTTTCTCCACCACCTTCCTAACTAAAATCTTTATGGGACTTAACCACCACCACCACTTCAAGTTTACTCTCAGCTCAACGACTCGAGGAGCAACCAACGGTTGTGGCTCAAAAACGTAACGATCTTTTTGAATGTGATTCGTCTGGGCGCAATAGACTATCATGAGGTGGTGATAGTGGTGGTGCTGTAGGATTTGATGGTGGTTAAGATGGATCGGAAAAATTCAAGAAGAATCTGGATTCGTGGTTAACTAAATTCCCCATGTACCCTTGTGTATTTTTTTTCCCAAAAGCACAAAAAAATCTAAAGACAGGGACAAACGGGTAATATAATTAATTTATAAATTTAATTACTATTATGCCCTCACAGAATTTCTTAAGTGTTTTTGTTAAATGTAAAAATCAGGGGCAAAATGGTCAGAATTTTTTTCAGCTTCACTAAGGGTTCTTCCCTTTGTATAATACTAGTTGGCTCTCACGTGCTCCGCACGTGATGTAAAAATGTTCTCTCAACGATGGACCCTTCCCCATCACTTCTCTACCACACGATCCCACTCTCACACTTACTTTTTCACACTTACTAACTAAAAATTGATATAAAAACTAAATTACATTTGCGTCCTCATTTATTTATTTCAAACCAACCATAATTTATTTTATCAGGGGTAAAATTGGAAACTGAAATGTCCAGCTTCATGGTACTGTTGCTAAGGTGAGTTTGCTTTATATATTCGATAGAATAGATTTCAAGCCAACTAAAGCAGCTCTATGTTGCAACTTGCAAAAAAATTCATATTCTTTTCGACTGACTGAAATTACAAGCTTTGAATTCACAATTCGTTATAAGCACTTCAACAAAATCATTTAGAGCGAATTTCTACAGAACCATTTCCTCATAAGCATACACCCTCCCCTTTACAAGATTATACTACTGTTCGATTCAAAAAAACCTCCACATTACAAATTGTTAGCATCCGAATGAAAAAAAAAAAATCAATCTATCTACAGAACCGTTTCATTCCTTTGGAGATTCTGATTTACAATATAACAAATAAGACCCATGGTTAGATTCGTTCGATTGCTAGGTGGCTTTCAACATTGGCTAATCTCCATGGCTTTCCTTCCACTTGTGGAAAACTGTCAAATTCAGCACAAGTGAGTTCAACATAGCATTCAAAACATATATGGTAAAATAAAATTAGAGATCTGTATACAGATGGAGGAACATACCATATAATGCACGTGGAATGGATCCCATTGAAAATCTTAAATCAAAATTATGAGAGGAAAAATCATAACGTTGTCCCATAAGTAATCTTTCTGATACAAACCCAAAATTTAAATCATTACCAGAACAAAAAACCATTTGAAGTTTGAACAGATCTCACCGCCAACCTCACTCGTCTCTCTTTTCTCAACTTTCGCTCTCTCACTTCTCTCTTTTTCACAAACTCTAGGGTTTTCTCTATTTTATGAGGCAATACTAGAATGTGATTTACCAAAATGTCCTTTCAATCTTGCTTTCCTTTTGGATATGGGATTAGCTTGGGCCTTAGGACTTGGAGTATCCAATGTGCATTTCAGTTAACTTGGTAAATGATGAATCAAACTTTACCCAGTGAGGTGAGGACCTATGTGATACATGGCAAAGCCTATCTTCTGTTGAGGTAGACACCATTGCTCACAATCTGCCAAACCAATGGATTTAAGAAATTTATGCTTGCAAACCAGGATACCTAGTCAAAAGAGCTGATGCAAATAAAAGTTATGGGGAATGAAACACATTATGCATATCTAAGGAACTGATCTGATGCAAATAGAAGGCATTATAATCCCAAAGATGTAATATGAGTAGTATTTTTCTCTGTAGTGCACCTGTTGTAACTGGAACCTCCAAAAATGGCACTTAAAAAAAGCACATGTTATTTATGGGAAGGAACTTATCCTGGAAATTTGTTGGTTGATTCAAGTACTGGTACGAGTTATAATGCAAATGGTGTTAATGGAAGAAAACATCTTGTTGCCAGCAATGGTTGGTCCTTCCACTTCTACTTGCTCCATTTTGGCCTAGACTTTAACAAAAATACTCGTATATATGTACACAACTTTAAAGAGATGTACAGTATCGGGGGGTTTAAGTTCACTTGATTATGATACGCTATTCTATCAATTGCTTGGCAAATTTCGCATTTCGCTAAAAGAATATTTGTGTGGCTTTTTTCTCCATATTTGTTTTTGGCTTTTTTTCCTTAGTAAATTAGGCGTCCAAACAATGTTCTGATGCAAATAAATTATATGGGAAATGAAACGCAAACAAAATTCTAAAGAAACTGGTCTGATGCAAGGCCTTGTAATCCCAAAAATGTAATGGTACTTAGAGTTGACTACCTCCACAGTACTGACATCTTTGGTAATCAACCATTTACTACCGTTCGTAAAACCATTCACCACCCCCTTCCACACATTATGCAAGTAAAAATCACAACTTTCACTCACCCTTTCAAGTATGGATGGCCTCCTTGTTTTTACCAGTTACCCAATGAGGGTTATTTTATGTTTTCTCATGTTTATTTGTACTCCAATAAATAACCAATCTATGTCAATTTTAGTGTACAAGAAAGATTAACATGTAGAGATGTTTCATTGTAATTATTTAGCCATTTGGAGCTTTGTATTGCAATAGAATTCATATACTTTTTACTATGGTGCCTTGGAAATTACAAGCTTTGTATTTACACTTTATTAGCACTTGAATAGAGATCTATCTTTACAAAAGAAAATGAGATACCGAATTTGCCATAAATCAACAAAGGAGATTAATCATAATCAACAAAAAAAATTATTCTGAGTGAATTTCTGCAGAACCATTTCCTTGTAATCATAGACCCTTTCTATTAGATAGATTCATTCCGCTAACGGAATCTTCCGATCTGTTCTGTCCTCCAGCACTTTCTGTTGCTAAACAATTTGTGTGGAATCCTGCATAATTCATCAGGGATGAGCATAACTTGGCATTATAAAGTGTATGGTAAATAAACATAGAAATCTTGAATATATAGACATCATACCAAGTGTAGACCAGCAAAAAATACAAAGATACCAAGGGAATCCATGTAATAGAATTTCTGCCTAGTGCGAGATTAAAACCATGAGAGGAAATATCATAACGCTATTCATTGTAGTGTCCTGTGATCTCTATGGTATGTGAAAGGCTTCCCATACTTACCCAAAATTCAAATCATAATCAAAAAAACAAGCCATTTAACTAACAGAGAGATCTATGAGATTTTTGCAAACACCGCCGACATGAGAGACCTCTCGCTTTTCTCTCTTCTGAAATGAAATGTTTGGGACTAAGGGTTTTTTCATTTTATACACAACAAAATGATTGGAGTTACCAAAATGTCCTCAAAATCTAACCTTCTCTTGGGTCATTAGCCTGGAGTAGACACCCCTACATGGATATCCGAATCATTTTAGGTTGCTCATCTTGAACGTACTCTGCACCACCACCACATTTTAAAATATGCGTTCATTATAGACTTGGAAAGTGTAATCTTACAAGGAGGACAATCTACAATTCTGTTAAATTCATATGAACAATAGAATCAAGCTTAACCCTGCAAGGGCACATGTGATGCAGCCGCCTTGTCCTCCATACTGCGACATTGCTCCCAATCTGCCAAATTAATGTATTTGAGAAATTATGCTTGCAAACCAAATTTCTAAAGATCAATAGCTCTTTCCTTGATTAACGACTATTTTTACTAGTTGGACCTTCGGTATTCCACGGTATTTCCAATACCAGTTGGTTTTCTTTCTTTTGTTTAAAGTGGTGTTGTTTTGCGTTAGCCTGCATTTCTTGGCTATTCAAAAAAAAATGGAACGCTTGATTTGCAACTGTCGATCCTTAACCGATTCGATTATAGTATGAGTCCCTATGCGTCACGGTGGTACTCACACATGGTGCCTGTTATACACAAATGAACCTGCAGCAAGAATCAATCACGAATTTGAATAGAATGTTAGCAATCAAATCAAGCAAGATTTTATAGTGGTTCAATCAAGATTGTCTTGATCTGCATCCACTTCGAAGACCGGCTAATCGATTCCATTATGCATCAAACAAGATTACAAGGTATCTCTCAAAAACCCCTCTCAAGAACAACCCTCTTTCTGTATACTCTATTACAGAAGAAAATTGTTGTGCTTAAATGTTTCTCCTGTAATATTTCAGGTTGAGACACCAAAAGGGGTTATTGGACTGAGCTTGGTCGACTCACTAAGCCCAAACATAATACTAAGCCTAGTATTCAAGGCATAATACAACAAATCTCCACCTTGATTTGAATACTACCAAGATGCAATCCGATTGCAAACCACCTGCAATCCATTGCAAACTTCAAACCTTCATCGCCGTCTTCGAATTTTCCCTTGAAGGTGTCTAATTTCTTTGGTCAGCAAAGAAGGACTGTTTGCCAAAAAATCTACTTGAATTTTGAAATGTTTTTCACAAAATTGCAGTTTATTTTCGGCACTTGTAATATTTGTTGAGCAAGTCTTTCACTAATACAAGGAAGCTTGCAAGAGTCCTATTCTAGGTAACCAAGTAAACCGACTTGGGTTAGAATAAGGAAATTGTGAAGTTAGGAAACCGTCTAGGATTTAGACATCGAGTATTACTTGACATCCAAGTATTGAAGGCTATAAATAGGTGGTAGTCTATTGAGTCTAATACACATACATAGAGGTGGAGAGACATATAGGTTTTCTTCTAGTCGTAAGGTTACACAACGTTGAGACTTGTTCTTGTAAGGGTTGTGAGACAAGAGAAAACATCAAGGGACTAAACCGTGTGGTTCTTATAATTGCTTCAGATTTCCATAGTGAAAGGTTCATCATCGTCAAGTGGAGTAGGTATTGCCGAACCACTATAAATCTCTGTGTTGTGGTTTGCTTCTTCTTTATTCTTCTGTGGTTGTTGTGTGTGCTTGCTTATACTCGTCTGTGTGTGCGCTTGTGTGTGTCTAGAGCTAAACAGGACTGGTATTGATTGCTATAATTGGTATCAGAGCCTTGTTCTGTTAACTCTGAGATCAAATAAGTGGTACTGTGAGAGATGGGAGAAGGGGATGGTAATATTCCGTTGAAGCCAGCGAAGGTACCAACACCAAAGTATGCAACTATTAGGGTTGATGTGGATAAGTTTAATGGAAGGACAGATTTTGGTCTCTGGCAAGTGCAAGTAAAAGATGCATTGCTCCAGCAAGGTTTGCATAAAGCTTTGAAGGATGTTAGGCCGAAGGATATGGATGATGATGAATGGGAAGAATATGATTTGCAGGCTTGTGCTGCAATTCGTTCGTGTTTGTCCAAGGAGGTCACGTACAATGTTATGTCTAAGAAGTCTGCAAAATCTTTGTGGACGAAGTTGGAAAGTTTGTACATGACGAAGTCTCTCACAAGTAGGTTGTTTCGAAAGAAACAGATGTATCGTTTTCGATTCAAGGAAGGTACGTCTATTAACGAACATATCAACAACTTTAATAAGTTGATGACTGATTTAACCAATGTAGGAGAAGTTGTTAAAGACGAAGACCAAGCTATGATACTACTGTGTTTGTTTCCTGATACATATGATACGTTGATTCAA
Source organism: Papaver nudicaule (assembly GCA_023529015.1). Taxonomy (NCBI): domain Eukaryota; kingdom Viridiplantae; phylum Streptophyta; class Magnoliopsida; order Ranunculales; family Papaveraceae; genus Papaver; species Papaver nudicaule. The sequence continues at coordinate 10,581 of JAJJMA010160466.1, read as the reverse complement.
AGTACATTGGCATCGAAAGATACTATCAAGTTAGACGACGTAATTGCTGTCTTGTTAAGTGATGAGTTTCGTAAGAAGGATGCTATAGAAAGTGATCAAGCGGTTGGGTTGTATGTAAACAATGGAAACAAACCTGGTTCTAAGAAGACCAAGTATAAGGGAAAAAACCATAGCGAAGTCTGATTGTCATTGGTGTCACAAACCTGGACACTGGAAGAAAGATTGTCCAAAGCTTAAGGATAAGGAGAATCGTGATTCAAGTTCGCAAGCAGCAATAGCTGAAGATAGTTCTGATACTGGAGATGTGCTAACAGTCACATGTAGTGAGCATCGTGACGTGTGGATATTTGATTCAGCTTGTTCATATCATATGAGTCCTCACGGGGACTGGTTTACTTCTTATGAATCTATAGGAGGTGGTACTGTGTTACTAGGTAATAATTACGCTTGCGGTGTAGTTGGGATAGGAACAATACGAATCAAGAATCATGAAGGAAAGGTACATACCTTGTCTGAGGTGAGGCATATTCTAGAGTTGAAGAAGAATTTGATATCATTGGTTACTTTGGAATCCAAAGGTTACAAGATTGTAATGGAAGGTGGATTCACAAAGGTGATGAAATCAGACTCAAAATGTGGTGATTCAAGCTAAGAGACAAAGAAATTTATATCTCTTGTGTGGTGATACAGTGGTGGGTGGAACTTATGCAGGAATTGAGAATGATGGAGACTCTAGTATTTCAAGACTTTGGCACATGCGACTGGGGCATATCAGTGAGAAAGGACTAGAGGTTTTGTGCAGGCAAGGTGTGCTTGACAAGTTGAAGAAGGCCAAACTTGATTTCTGTGAACATTGTGTTTATGGAAAGCAACATAGGGTGAAGTTTGGTAAGGCAATCCATTGACTAAAGGTATACTGGAGTATGTCCATACTCATGTATGGGGTCCTTCTAGGGAGATATCCAAAGGAGGAAGGAGGTACTTTGTCACTTTTATCGATGATTTCTCAAGGAGAGTGTGGTTGTATGCTATGAAGTCGAAGGATGAAGTTATCGAGAAGTTTAAGGTGTGGAAGACTATGATAGAGACCCAGACTGGCAAAAAGGTAAAGCGACTTAAGTCGGATAATGGTGGGGAATACAAGAACGAACCATTGAAGGAGTATTGTCAGAGTGCAGGCATAGTCAGACACTGGACAGTGAGAAGAACACCTCAACAAAACGGGGTAGCGGAGCGAATGAATCGTACCCTTATGGAGAAAGCACGGTGCATGTTATCCAATGCTAAGTTGGGTAAAGAATTTTGGGTTGAGGCAGTAAGTACGGCGTGCTATCTAATTAACAGGTCACCATCGACTGCTATTGAGTTAAAGACACCTATTGAGGTGTGGACTGTCAAACCTGCTAACTATGATTCTATTAAGGTTTTTGGTTGTCCAGCTTACTATCACGTCAGAGAGAGTAAGTTAGATCCAAGAGCAAAGAAGGTAATTTTCATTGGTGTTGCTGAAGGAGTCAAGGGTTACAAGTTGTGGTGTGAAGAAACCCACAAGGTTGTTATTAGAAGAGATGTTACGTTTGATGAGAAGTCTTTGTTACACCCTAACAAAGAGAATGTAACTCAGCTGGAGGTAGAGAGTGGTGAGGTTGTGGAGGAAAGAGAAATTCCTAAACATGATTCTGTATTTGAAGAAGATACAGATGAGGTAGAGATTCAAGATGTAGAATCTCAGCAACAACAAGAAGAAGATTCCTTAGTGAAAGATTCACGAAACAGGAGACCACCTATTTGGATGAAAGATTATACAGCATTTGCATTTATGGTTAGTGGTGATGAACCTAGCACTTTTCAAGAGGCGATGAAAGATTCCAACTTTGTAAAGTGGCAAGGAGCTACAGATGATGAGATTGATTCTCTACACAAGAATGGTACTTGGGAACTAGTTAAGTTGCCTGAGGGTAGCAAAGCCATTGGTTGCAAATGGGTATTTGTGAAGAAGGAAGGAACTCCTGGTACAAATAGCATACGGTTTAAGGCGCGTTTGGTAGCTAAGGGTTATGCACAAAGGGAAGGTGTTGATTACAACAAAATTTACTCTCCGGTTGCGAGGCACACTTCGATCCGTACCTTGTTAGCTATAGTAGGATCCTATGACTTAGAGTTAGAGCAACTTGATGTCAAGACAGCGTTCTTACATGGTACCTTGTAGGAGGACATTTATATGTCACAGCCCGAAGGTTATGTTGTTGCAGGTAAAGAAGATTATGTATGCAAATTGAAGAAATCATTGTATGGGCTTAAGCAATCACCTAGACAATGGTATACGAGATTTGATACATTCATGAAGGCGCAAGGGTTTACACACAGTCTTCATGATAGTTGTGTGTATACAAAGAAGCTTCATGATGATTCCTTAATATTTCTACTTCTATACGTTGATGATATGCTCATTGCTGCGAAAAACATGGTGCATATAGATAAGTTGAAGGCTCAACTTAGTATGGAGTTTGAGATGAAGGATTTGGGGGCAGCCAAGAAGATACTTGGAATGGAAATTCAAAGAGACAGAAAGATGGGTAGATTGTGTCTCACATAGAGACAATATCTGGAGAAGATTGTGGAGAGGTTTGGAATGCAAGATTCAAAGCCTATGAGTCTACCATTGGGTGGTCATTTGAAGTTGTCCATGAAAATGAAACCAAGTACTGAAGCTGATGAGGAGTACATGGCTCGTGTTCCATATGCGAGTGCAGTTGGTAGCTTGCTGTATGCAATGGTTTGTACTCGACCAGACATTGCACAAGCTGTTGGAGTTGTCAGTAGATTTATGGCAAATCCAGGAAGACAACATTGGAAAGCTGTGAAGGGGATACTGAGGTATCTAAAGGGCACGCTAGATGTTGGGTTAGTTTATCAACAAGAAGTTGGTAAAGAACCACAAGTTAGTGGGTATGTGGATTCAGATTATGCGGGTGATGTAGATCGTTACAGATCAACAACAGGATATGTGTTTACGTTGGCTAGTGGTCCAATAAGTTGGAGGTCATCATTGCAATCAGTTGTAGCTCAATCAACAGCAGAGGCTGAGCTAATTGCAGTAAATGAGGCCATGAAGGAAGCTACTTGGCTTAAAGGCTTGATTGGGGTTTTTGGAGTCAAACAAGAATGCATAGATGTGTATAGTGACAGTCAGAGTGCTATAGACTTGATAAAGCATGAAGACTTTCATGGAAGAGCAAGGCACATCAATGTGAGGTATCATTTTGCCCGAGATACCGTGGAAGGTGGAGAGTTTTCAGTGCTGAAGATTCACACAAAGGATAATCCTTCAGACATGCTCACAAAGGTAGTACTGGTTAGTAAGTTCAAACATTGTTTGAACTTGATCAACACTATACCAGTGTAGGCACTGAAAGGTGCAATGTGGTGACGATGAAGTACGTGAAGTGAATAACAATGTGGAGAGTGAAAGATTGTCAACAAAGGTGGAGAATTGTAATATTTGTTGAGAAGTCTTCCACTAATACACGGAAGCTTGCAAGATTCCTATTCTAGGTAACCAAGTAAACCGACTTGGGTTAGAATAAGGAAATTGTGAAGTTAGGAAACCGTCTAGGATTTGGACATCGAGTATTACTTGACATCCAAGTATTGAAGGCTATAAATAGGTGGTAGTCTATTGAGTTTAATACACAGACATAGAGGTGGAGAGACATATAGGTTTTCTTCTAGTCGTAAGGTTACACAACGTTGAGACTTGTTCTTGTAAGGGTTGTGAGACAAGAGAAAACAGCAAGGGACTAAACCGTGTGGTTCTTGTAATTGTTCTTCAGATTTCCATAGTGAAAGGTTCATCATCGTCAAGTGGAGTAGGCATTGTCGAACCACTATAAATCTCTGTGTTGTGGTTTGCTTCTTCTTTATTCTTCTGTGCACTAGTGGATTTTGGCTGTTTTACAACCCTATGTTATGACCCCTATTAATGGTGGCTAGTGTTTTGACCTCTAAAAGGGGTGGTAACACTAGAAATAAAGTAGACAAAATTATTAAAAATTATACTACCCTTATTATGGGCTGATTTATAAACATTTTAATATCCAAAAAACCATCAGATGAACGACCCTTACACAACCCTGAACCATGGTTGTTGCCATAAAAGTCAAATTGACCAAAAATCAGTCAAATTAGACAAAAATTAAACCAACCATATTTAGGGTGGTATAACAAAAGTTGAAATTACCAAAATAATCATCGGGTTTACAACCCTATTAATACCGATGATCATAGTGATATCTCAGCCATCCATCTACACCATATATGCCAGAATCATCTATAATGCGTTCTTATCCGACTCTCTCTCTCCACTACCTTCTTTCTCCAAAAACAGATAAACTTTCTCTCCAAAAACAGATCCAAAAACAGATCTCCTTCACTTCTCCAAAAACAGATCCAAACCTTGAAAGCCAATACCCTGAGATGATAAAAACATACAAATTTTATTTGTAATTCGAAAGCACAACATCTCATACTCATTTCTCTTTTTTCACTGTCCCCTAGAGAGTTGCGCAAAGCCAATATTCACATCCTAAAGGTTCGATCTTTATCTTCTTCGATCATCAAGTCAAGTTTTTCCTAAAAGAAATTCTAGGGTTTCATCTCAATTTTGGGTAAAGTTTAAGTGATTTGGGTTGTTATATTTCTAGGGTTTTGTTGAATTTGGGATATTTCAAGTCGATTAGTTCTGATTTGGGTCTTTATTTACAGGGTTTTGGTTTAATTTTCTGAAATCTGTGTGTTTTTTGGTTAAAGGTTGGATTTTTATTCACAATATGGATACTCGCTATCCAAGGAGGACACAGGGGTCATGCTAACGAGACTAGAAGCATCTTAAAGGTTGGTTTAAGATGCTTGATCTATGAATACGAGGGTTTGATTAGGATTTTATGGATGGTTTTGATTGATTTTATTGTTGTTTTTGTGTTTGATTCTCAACTTTGATTATGTTGATCGTTGTGTTTATGATGGGTCTTTTGGATTCCACTTATTTAAGGAGCTAACTCAGTCAGGTAATCTTTCTCATTACTTTGTATGTTGTGGTTTTTATATATTCACTTTTTATTACAGCTGAAATTATGTACTTGTGTTTGATCTAATATGACTTCATTTTCGTATGATAGAGAAAAGGGTTTGTATAGAACTCAACTATACTGATTTTATTGAAGAGATCTAAGGTATGGGTTTCCAACTTCTCTTTTATTTTTCATTTATGAGTTTCTTGAGTTGATGGGGTTTTGAGTTAAGTTGTTGTTATGGCTGTGTTATTGCTTGTTTTTTTAGGTTTGATTGTATTTGTGGTCTGCTTGGCTTGGTGGTGTGCATCTTCTAGGTATTATTGTGGTTGAAGATAACTATGCAAGCTCGACAAAGATCTTTAATAAGTAAGCTTGGTTTTTAGAATTGTGTAAATTGTTTTTTTTTTGTTTTTTGTTGTTTCTAGATGGGATACTGAAGTGAGTTTATTTATGAATGTTTAACTTAGCTTGGTTCTGGTATGGTTGTGGTTGGGCATTTTCTGCAGTTGTGTATGTGGTTTTGGGCTAATCATGATAAATCTTGATATTTTTGGGGATTTTCCGTGTGTAGGAATGATTATGTCATAGAGGTGTAAAGCTGAAGTTGGTGAGAAAAAGTTGTCGAAGAGGGAATTGTTCCTGGAATATATTGCATTCATCCTTACCCTGGTTATCAAACTGTATTGATACTAATTATCTCAATGTAATTGTATGTTTGCAGTCACCCCTTGGATATACCAAGTCGCCATGGGAAGCTAATCAATTACCAATTATTACAGAAGTCTACCAGTCAAGACTGTGCATAACTTGCAACAAACAGCCTGCTTCCAACAGCTGCAAACAGAGAACATCTCCAACATAAGCACAAGGATCTAGAGATCAGTTTGTTTTGGTGGATCACTGGAGTGACGCTTGGAGTGTGTTTGTTTTTTATTAATCCACCTCCATCTTATACTTTATGGTTCACCTTGTTGGCCAGTTAGCTGCATCATGTTTTAGCTAGTTATTACACCATACATTTTCATATAAATAACTGAGCCATGTTTAGGAATTGGCTGATTTTTGCGCACCATTGCTCATCTTTGAGTTTGCACAACCTCTTGGTAATTCTCTAAGTATATTGTATTTGTATGACAGTGTTTAACTAGAAATCTTTAATTTCAGGACACCCATAACCAACCTGGCATTGACATTGTTTATAATGGTGGCTTTTTGTCTAGTGGGGGATGTAGAACACTGGATAGCTAAGGTAATCTATAAGTTTCATGCTTGCTTCCACAATTCTAGTTTAAACTTGCCATGAATCATTTAGATACAAGTTTTTGATATAATTTGAGTCTGAGGATAGGCTTCCGGGACTTGATGGCAATGAGAATCTAACCAACACATGTCACCAAATGCAATGCTGGTGTGAGATTCTCTAATGCTGACCTGATTGCTGCTGTTACTTTGTGTGTATTTTCTTTTGAGCTCTTTCAGAAGGAAGATCATAGATAACTTGGATTTTTCACTGTTTTAGCTGTTTTTTTGTTGTATGTGTTTGTGATACAATGGGATTACATGTTGTTGGTTTAAGAATCTGTTGGATATGTGTTGGTTAGATTCTCATTTGTGTAATCAGTAAAAACTAGGAATGTTAGATGTCTTAGTTGTGACCAAGTAAATGATATGACTTGGTGAAAAGTCTGAACTTCAGTTTTGGAGCAGGAATGCGCATAACAGACCTGTGTTTGCACTTAACATCAATTACCGTGGACAACTTTCGTCTTGTAACTGTATGTTTTCTTAAGTTTTGAAACATCGATTACAGTCGCCGCATAGAGCTGAAGGTTTTATTAATTCTGCTGGGAATGATGTTGATACAGTTATCATTTCAATTATTTACTTCTTCTAAGAGTACATTCTCAATTCAGTGTTACTTGATTATTTTTACAGATGGTTCGTGGTATGGTTGCCCGAGAGCTTGCAAAACTAAGTCGGGTAACTATGCGTTCTAAGACTCAGCTGCAATATTACTATTTGTTTAGAAGACTGATTTTTGTTTTCTAATCATTCGTGGAGTCTTGTAGCCAGCTTGGTTGAGTTCTCCATTGCTCATTCCTGCTCCTTCTAGTGGTAGTAGTGTATCTGCCATCTTTATTATTTAGGTAAAGTCAACACTCATGGAGCTCTAGAAAACTCAATGCATCTAATTCCCTTTCTAGTCTATTTTAATACATACTTTTGTGCCCAGGCAGCTAAGTTTGACATAACTTATTTGGTGGTATCTTCTTCTCTGCAGACCTTACGTTGGTATCATTTGGTGTAAAGGAGCAGGCCACTAGCTCAACTGCCATGCCTCCCCTACATGATTGCCATACCTCTTATCAGTTTACGAAGTCCTCAGAGGATCAGCAAACTTCAAATTATAGAGAAGAACAACGTTGTACCCTGTTGTTATACTGTTGTTACCAGAAATATGTAACATTAGGTTCTAAGAATTGTAGTGAACTCAGGATTTCAATCCTTCTTTTTATTCAGTTTCAACCTAAATTTGTATTTGAATGTCATTTTGGATTATTGAGTTTCAGTTCATTTTGAATTTCAGTGAAATGAATGAATTTGAGTTTTCATTTCACTTGTATTTGAATGTCATTTGAATTTATAAATGTGAATTTGAGTTCATTTGAGTGTTATTTGAATTAAAATTTGAGTTTCATTTGGGTTTAAATTTGAGTTTCATTTCGATGTAATTTGAATTTAAATTTGAGTGAGACAGATGGATTCAGCTTCTGACTGAAGGAATTCAGACAAAGCTGATTCCATTTTTTTTAATAGTCAAAATCAAGGATACTACCGATCCTAATAGTCATTTAGGTACCACGGTTAATGCGCGTCGTTCATCTGCTTCCCATACCGTGCGTCGTAGAAAAATAACACGCCTCAGAAGCGACCCTTTATGCTACTGATCGTGTGCGTCGTAATAGCGTGTTTTACTACATGCCCTGACGGTCGTAAAACAGCCAAAATCCACTAGTGGTGGTTGTTGTGTGTGCTTGATTATACTCGTCTGTGTGCGCTTGTGTGTGTCTAGAGCTAAACAGGACTGGTATTGATTGCTACAGCACTGACATTGTTGCATTTCCAATTCCCATTTCTTCGTTTGCAAATCAGTATACCTTTCTTCTTCATCATCTTCTCAAATCATGCTTTAGAAATCTTAATCTACACAACTTTTTATCAAGACCTTTCGTATGGCTTTATTTATGTGCATGTTGATCATAAGAATTATGTTTAAGCTTCCTATTTAAGACTCATTTAACTTTGGCCACGGCTTCATTTGGCTCCATGACTCACCAAGTGTTGGAAACAATTGCACAAAATAAAAGTTACACAAGACAAATCACAAACAACTGAGTCGCGGATTAGGTCGTTCTCTTGAAGGTATTTCACGACTCTGCTTTTTGATTGTGCTTAGCAATTCATTCTTGTCGAAAACCCAATGAGATAAAACAGTTGATACTTTCTTGTTCCATTTCTCTGTACTGTGAGAAATCGAACCAACAACTAGTGTTTCTTCCACTTGGTCAAATATTAAAACTGGTGTTTTCTCTTTTCCAAAAACCAGCTTAAAAAAGATTAAGAGAATCCAACTCAATTAATGAAAATTAATAAAATTAATTAGTACTAATTGTCCACAAAATATAATTAAGAGAAATTAGACAGAAAATAATAAAGATTTATTAACCCTAAGTACGATTTAAGTTTAAAAAATGAGACATCATTTTGAGTCCAGCCCATTTGTGGCTTTCTCGCAATAGGCCTATTCGGCTTAGCACAGCAGATTTGGGCTTGACAATTAAAGACACTTTTTAGAATGAGGAAGGATCCTGTGACATGGTTAAAATGACACTATCTTGACATTGTGTCGCAATTTTTTTGATAACTCCCAAACGACAATCAATTTGAAGCTAATATTTTGGGAGCACGTTAATCAGCTGTCTAACCTAGGTCGGGTGATGCGTCAAAACCATAAAGTTGTAGAAACCACTAGAAGCAACTCAACTTTACCAAAACTTCTGTCGACGATTGACATGAAAATTTCCATAAATCTCCTGTGTTCCTTCTATAAATATTCATCCTCAACCAGAAGCAAATCAAATTAAGGAAATTCCAATAATCCTAGCTATCAATCTGTCAGCCAAAAAAATAAAAAGTCCATTTTTAACAAACCCTTTTCTTTGATTGTCAGCTAGAAAACCAAACCACAATGTCTATCATCCCTAGTTTCTTTAGCAACCAAAGGAGCAACGTCTTTGATCCATTTTCACTTGACATTTCGGACCCGTTCCCTCTACTGGAGCTCTGGCTGCTGGGCAAATTGGTGGCTCGGTGCTGATCTCCCTGGTGTTAAGAAAGAGAAAGTCAAAGTTGAAGTAGTAGAAGGGAGAGTTCTACAGATTAGCGGAGAACGAAGCAGAGAAAGTGAAGAGAAGAATGATAAGTGGCACAGAGTGGAGCGGAGCAGTGGCAA
>JAJJMA010160406.1:0-25736 GCA_023529015.1 Papaver nudicaule | reverse complement strand
TATCCCATAGAGTAATCAGTCTTTTTGAAAGCTGCATCAAACATAATATTCCAATCATAGCAATGCAAGTTCTGTAAATTTTGTATAGTATTTTTGTTGACAATCTTGGACGAGTCAGTTGGAGTCCAGTTCCCAAAATCTCGAGCGATTTGTGATATTAAGTCAGTAGGCTTTGGCACAATGTCACTGTGAATAGCTGCATTTCTATATTTCCAAATAGACCAAAGAATAAAAGCTATTTTTTTGTGATGATCAACTAAACTATTATCAAATAACCAATTTGAAAACCAAGATTTGATGTCAGGAAAAACATTGGTATTTAAACTGTGGAGAGAAAATGCAAACCAAATAGCTTTAGCAAAGTTACATTGAACAAAAATATGAAGTTCATCTTCAAAGATGTCATTGTTACAGAGTCTGCAACAAGGGTAAGAATTTTTATTGATTTGATGAATTCTTTTTCCCATTGGGAGAACATTAGAAAGCAGCTTCCAGCAGAAAAGTTTAATCCTAGGTATGACTTTGAGGTTCCAAAGTTTAGTCCATAATCTAGTAACACTAGGATCCCTACTATATCTAGTCAGGTATTTATAAGCAGATTTTGTAGTACATTCACCTGACGGGGTAGAAAGCCATCTAATTTTGTCATCTGTGCTTTTATCAGGAGTAATAGAGAGTATTTTGTTGTGAACAGTGGGATCTATGTATTTTTGAATTGTTTCTAAGTTCCACTCACCATCTGTGTTCATGAGTTGATCGACTTTAGTAGGAGTATCATCATCTATAACTAAAGGAAATAACAAGTTTTCTTGATCTGGCAGCCAAAAATCATCCCATAAATCAATGGATGATCCATTATTAACCTGCCAAACATGGTTTTGCTTTATAATTTTTAAACCTTTTTTAATACTTGACCAAATCCAGGAGTTGCTATATTTTCTAGAACTTTTAAGAGGATCTGATTTAGGGAAATATTTGCATCTAAGAACAGTTACCCAAAGTTGCTTTGGGTTATTGAGCATTCTCCATGCTAACCTAGTTAGCATAGAGAGATTTTGTTTCTTAGGACTTCTGATTCCCAGACCTCCATTTTCTTTACTTTTGCAAATACTATCCCATGATTTAGTGTAAATGCAGTTTTTAGGATCTTTCTTACTCCACCAGAAGTCTCTTTGTAAGTTGTGAATCTTGCTCAGAGTTTCCTTAGGAAATGATAGACACTGCATCTGATAGGTTGGGTATGAGCTCAAAGAAGAGTTTATGAGAGCAGTTCTGCCTGCTTGGGCTAGAAGCTTGTTCTTCCAACCTTGCAGAGAACTATAATATCCATCTAAAAGAGGTTCAAAGTTATTTGTTCTTTTCTTATCAAAAAACAAAGGGGTTCCTAAATATTTATCATTTTTGGATATTCTTTTAACCTTAAGCACTCTCGCTATTATTTTACAATGTTTGTTGTGTAATTTAGGAGAGAAATAAACACCAGACTTTTGTAGATTCACAACCTGACCTGTCATTTCTCCAAAGATTCTCAGTATTTCCATCAAGTTCTTCGCTTCCTTGATGTTTGCTTTGGTAAAGAGAAAGCAGTCATCAGCAAAGAAAAGATGGGAAATAACTGGAGCATCTCTACTCACTTTAATTCCTGAAATATGACCATCCAATTCTGCTTTATACATCAAGCGAGAAAGGATTTCCATAACTAATATGAAAATATAAGGAGAGAGAGGATCTCCTTGTCTGAGACCTCTTTCAACCTTAAATTGTTCCCCTGGAACACCATTGAGAAGCACAGAGAAGGAAGAGGTGGTGACACATTGCATAATTAACTGACACCAATCCTCACAAAACCCAAAGCAGAAGAGAATTTTTTCTATGAAAGACCATTCGACTCTGTCGAATGCCTTAGAGAGATCTCTTTTAAGGGCTAAGAAACCATTTTTGTTTTTGGACGTTTTCATCGTATGAAGTAGCTCATGAGCTATGATTATATTGTCTGTAATCTGCCTTCCCGAGATGAAAGCAGATTGATTGATAGAGACAATTTTATCAAGATGTGTTCAAACGGTTGGCCAAAATTTTAGAGATTAACTTATAAATAGTGTTACTTAAGCTAATAGGTCTAAAATCTGAAGGAAAAGAGGGGTTTTGAACTTTAGGTATAAGAGTGATGAAAGTATGGTTAATAGACTTTAAGATGTGTTTAGACCTAAAAAAATCCTGAACAGAGTTCACTAAATCCTGCCCTACTGTATCCCAATTACTTTTAAAGAATCCTGGGGGATATCCATCTGGACCTGGAGATCCCCATTGATTCATACTATTTAATGTGTTTCTGATTTCATCTAAATCAGGGATTTTCATTAGCAAATTATTGTCTTCTTCAGTAATACATGGTTCTATAATGTCACTAATAATGTTATCATGATAAGAACCATTGGATTTTCCAATGTTTTTAAAGTGGCACACTAATAAGTTATTCAACTGATCCTTATCTAACAAATTAATATTACTCACAAATGCCAAAAAAGTTTACTCACAACAAAATTGCAGAAGTTAACGACTTTGTCTTTCGCATCTCTCCTGGTTATCTCAATGGACTGCCACCAGATCAAAAATGCTTAGTGGAGAATTAAAAAAAACACTACGATTGCTCGTGCTACCTTAAACAACCAGATTGTAATTTCTGAAGTGTACACCATACACCACTTTGTACGTTGAGGTTTATTTTCAGGCACATATGTTACCATTGGAAGATAATGAAGCCGCTTCTATTCGCTTCTTTACTTCCTCAAGGCAAGCTTGAAGATCTCCCAATTCATCTGTATCAGAGAAATTCACCGCCTGAAACAAAAGTTTTTTTATTATCAATGTAAAGACAGATAAAGGAATACGGGCAAAAGGTGTTGGCATACTGTTAATCTTTGATTAGAAATTAAATTTAAGTAGTTAGGTGCCTATAGCCATGTAAACTTAGAGACAGACACATGCTAGGAAACTCATGTCAACACATACTATGGAAACTCATCTAAGTTTTAGGTGATTTTTCTCTAAACTGATACTACGAAACTTAGAGACACATGGTTGTTGACTATGGCTCTCTTCTAGCCTCCTGCAATGTAAGGAAAATTAGTATCACCCATCAGTCAAATTTCAAGCATAAATAAGTCGAAGCACAAGTGTAAGTCGAAGCCCTTAATAATGAAGTTATCTATCTATTCTTCCTTGATAACATGTTTATTTATTACTTTATTTTGATGTGTATGAAGTTGATGCTGTTTATCACGGTGGTGTTCATGATGGTGCTTTTTATATCTACAGAATCATATATAACATGTCTATTCTGTTCTAAGTATGCATGATGTTGTTTTATACATGAAATGGAATATTTTCAGTTGTTTTACGAATTGCATGCGATGCGGCAGACTATGTGAGTTGCAGAGTATGTCTAAGACCGCGAGTAATTCTGCTTGAGCATAATGTATAAGTTATAATCAAAAGTTAAGGTTAAGTTATATGATAAAGGAACTGAAAATCTAACAAAAAGTATTACATCCAAGGGCCGCTCACTTGATCATGTCTTAAACGATAAAACCATACCTGCTTGATTACACTTCTTAAGTGCATCTCAGCCGAATTGAGTTCTCGGCGGCTACCAGTGGATGAAGCAATCTTCATATATACCTCACAGAGTTGCAAAGATGCATTTGCAAATTTCTTAAATTTATCTCTATTATTCCACAAATCAGCTCCCTGAAAATTGAACGTGTTAGAAGAACTGTGTTACACAGATGACAACATGCCTTAAAAGGAAGAGAAAAGAACCTTCTTCACTATATTTTATCCCGGGACAATACATATCACATCAATCGAATTTACCTGATAGAATCTGACATGCTTCAGAAGGGCTTCTGAACACATAGTGAGATCTCCTTTAAGTTTATGCCACCTTGCATACAAACCCCAAATATTTTCCCCACCACCACCTCGGACAATCTAGGATAAATCAATGAGCATCAAACAGAAGGGAGAATACAAGCAAAGAGTCGAAAACAAGGATACACCAAATCTACAACAAAACTACAAGGGTTCAGAAAAAGTACCTGCTGAAGAATTTTTCCAAGGAGTTCCACCAAATGACTAGTCTCCAGTGACCTGGTAGTGTCAGGATCCAGTGATCCTTGTGCTTCAATCTCTACCATAATCCTCTCCAGCAATTGCGCATCTATTCTTTTATTATTTGTTATATCTAGTACCTTCTTTGTAGCCTCCAATGCCTAAAAACAATGCCATCGAGCAGTTGAGCATTTATTTGCTACCCTTACTCTTACGCAGATAATGTATACTTTTCCCGGGTGATACCCATACTTTCTCATCACATATACACGAGAGAGGGGATAATTAATTAGATTGAGGAGTTTCTATCTTTCTACCCTTATTCACACGTACCGTCATTAAACATGCTGGATAATTAATTTGCTCTAAAAGCTTCTTATAAATAAAAATAAGGTAAAACCTAAGCCAAGAGCACACTTTACCTGTCTGAGGTTACCGATCTCAAAAGAAACTTGGCTGTAATTCTCCCACATTTGCCAACTGCTCCGTCTGCCGGTTGGACATAAACATGTAAGCAAGCCACTTGCTTCTCAAAGTTTGGACAGAAGATGAGGACAAGAAGAACAAAACAAGAAAAAGTAAAGAACAGGGATGGGATGCAGGGTGAGCGAAGAAAAACCTAAACTTCAGGGCTTCCTTAAATGCAATGAAGGCTTTCTTGTAGCTTTTTGTCATCATATGCCTGAAAGGAGTTTTAAAATTGCATGATATGATAACTCTTTCAAATCTTAAATTTGATGTACACAACTCAAGATCCAATTTTAACTAATTCTAACATCGGAAGTGAGAAATGTAGAATCAAGAAGCTAAACATACAAGCAAGCAAGATTGTTCCAAGCTTCTCCATTATCAGGATCAAGTTCAACGGCACGAGAAAAGCCAATCAATGCCAAGTCAGTATCCTGAGCCTGCACAATCCGGAAAGTGTTAAATCTAAAGCGAAGTTTGAGCAGTTACCCCAACGCAAATTAACCAAATTGCTAAAAGACGAATGAACTCTATATGAGAATAGGTAACCTTACTACCATCCTACTGAAAACGCTTGTTCTTATGGTTATCTAAATTTTATAGATTATCGTTTGACTACTATTTTTACCTTCAGGGCAGCAGCTCCAAGTGCAAACCAGCCATCAGGAAACAAAGAATTCAAAGCCATTGAAGACTCCCTAAAATGTAACGCATAAAAGTTGATTTCAAACACAAGACAAGAAGAACTCATGAAGATTAGGAGCAGTCAATGAAAGAATGAATGTGAAGGTCCTTAAAAGCACAATACCAAAGGGTTTTAGATTCCTCGTAATCCCCCCTGTTATACGCACTACGAGCAAGAGACCTCTGTCAATTAAGAAACAAAAATGAGAAAACGATCATTATTAATGAGCACTACACTTGTGTCAGGTTAGCCGTAGAGAAATGGGATCACCTTAGCTCGAGCTGACTTGTTGTTTGAAACTTCCAATGCCTTCTCATAATGAGCATCAATGTTTGTAACATCACCCAATGAGCACCTAGAACAAAAGCCAAATGATGATAGTTTGTCAATCATGCACAAGAAAAGTAAGAACATTTGTTGACCTAAGATACCAAATCAAATGTGCGATGTGTTTGAGAGGTTTTTTTTTTTCTTCCAGCTATTTTCTATGCAAGTTTAGCTACAGATAATCCAATGCTCAAATTCTCCACCAAAAGGTGGTAAAAGACTAAAGGTGAAGTTACTTTTTATTTTCTATTTTCACTGATATGATATACTGATATCATATCTTATGTTCCGTGGAAAAGAATAAAGGTCAATGCAATCGTTATCAAATTATATACGACACTATCAATTTTCAGAGCCTACTTTGAAAATTCAAGGAGAGTATAAACAAATATTTGATTTAGCCATTCAGAACAGAAAGGTTATATATGTAATTTCAGGTTACACTTACCATAACCTCGGATCATTGGGCAGTTCACATAGCCGCTCCTTGATGAGCTCAACTGCTGCAGCCTTCTTTTCTATTAGGCTGAACACATGAATTTAAGTGCCCGAGTCCTGAGAGCATGAACATCGAAATACTAAATAAAAGAATATTGCCACATTACAACATTGTGCTTTGACGTACCAGTAACAATCGATTACATTATTCCATAACTCCAGATCCTCGAATATCTTTAGTGCTTCTCCTATCATACCACACCGGATTAAAAGCTCACCATATTCTCTATTAGACAAAAAAGATGAAAATTCAGTTAGAGAATCTCAAGGATACGGATCGCCATATATCATACAGGTATGATGCACTCATAGGAATAGACATACTTCCGTAATGCTGGAATTGTAGGGACGTAAACCTCATAAGATAATCGAATCCTATCTGCTGCTCCAGGAGAAGATTCATAAATACCCTGAACCTAAAACACATGTCCTTGAAGAGTCAGTAAAAAGTGGACACCTGGGAAACTTCCGACATGATTTAATATACTCTTACAAAGGAAAGTTAAGGAACCAAAACATAAGCAAACCCTCAAGAATTCTGAGTAGAGCAAAATTGAAAACAGGTACCTGTTTGTCCATCATCATCAATGCACGCTCCTTTGTGCGGCTACGACTGGCCTCCCACCGGACGCGCAACAAGTCACAAAAACGCCGGATCTGGGAGGGAAACAAAGTCAATGGTTACCACATAACACGTGAAAAGAACAGTAAAACAGTGTCACATCGTAACTATAACATTTACAAACCAAAAAAAGATCCACTAAAAGGAAAGAATGTAAAATTTGCAGGAAAGTATGAAATATTAGAATTCTAGACACTTACTATGAAATACGATAACCGCTGAGCATCAATAGCCTCAATGTATGGGGACATGTCCCATCCTGAATAAGGCAGTTTAATAAAAATCACATATCAAAAATCAAAAGAAATCACATACTCTGTAGTTCATTGGCTAGCCATGTAACATAAAACTTAGAGCAAAAGCAGTGCTGGGTCTCAAAACCCATATATGGGTATAGCCCATCGGCAGTGGTGTAGTAACCAAATCCCAAAACCTATAAAACTAACTTTTTTGACCCAAATATAGGATAGCATTTGGGTTTGGTATGGGTTTGCCTGGACGTGATTAAAAATCACGTGTAAAGCCAGCGTGAACTTAAATCACGTATGCTTGAAAAAGGCGAATACTAATCCCGCGTGAAGCGAAAACGCGAAGCTAAATTTTCAAACGTGAAAATTAAGCACGTATGAGTAGAAAACGTGATTTTAAATCACTTCTACTTTTCAAACTCAATTAAAAATCACGTGTAAAGATTTGGGTTTGGTGTTTGGCTCTCACCGTTGTAGATTTTCACACCAAAACCTATAACCAAACCCATATTTGGCACTTGGTATTTGGTTTTTGAGACCCCCCATTGCGTTTGCTCTTATAGAGATATTAAACCGCATTCTTTAATTTGTTTGTTTGTGAAAACATAACTTATATACACAAAGATAACTATGCCTATTAAAACTGGATGTTTTCACAGTTTGTAGGGCAGAAACACAGCAAAACTTTTCAAAATATTTATCATATTAAAAGCTGGATTTTTTTTTTCCTGGAACAAAAAAGCTGGAATTTATTGTTACTACAGAATTGTTTCAGACAAACTAGAGGGAGAACTAGACCAAAAGGCATTGGCAAAGTAAAAAAATGAAACGTGCTTGAAAAATACACACTCCATTCAGTTGGGTTGAAGGACAATTAGAAAACACAGCAAACTCTAAGCTTAAACCTAAAAGTGGTGACCTATTATACACATTTCAAGGTTTAAGATTTTCGCTGCATCCATATTCATTGGAATGCATGATGCTAAGTCGTGAAGCAAGTACATATTATACACACTCCATCTTGAGAATTTGGTTCACTGGGTATATATGTTGTTGACGGGTGAAAATTTTACATCGGGGTTATTGAAGCAAAATAGTTTTTAAAATTTTACATGAAGCCAGATTAGACGATGTGCTTAAGCTTAAGCCTAACCAAAAAAGATCTCATTAACGCTATTTTCCCAAACAGTTTACTACTTTTTGTAACTAAAAAATATGAAATGCATGCATTTCTATGTTAGGTAAGTAGATGGTAACCTATGACGGCAACAATCAAATACTAAAAGCGAAACAGCAAAAACAATCGACTCGTTGAATACTTCGACAATGAGCTTGATAAAGAAAAAAAACTGTGTGAAAGTTCAAGTAGCTTACTCTCATATTCAGCCTCGCGGCTGCTTTTCGATATGAGAAGGCATTGTACCAGGATTACAGCCTGTTGAATTTCCCCCAATGGAATATTAGCAGCCCCACCAGCTTTAGTGTCACTTGCACCAGTTTCAGAAACTTCCCCATCATCTAACAGTTTTGGGGTCATTAGTATGTCAGACACCCCGTTCGTCTCGGAAGAATGTGAACTCGCTTTATCATAACCAGAACTAGTAACATCTCCTTGGCTTGTTGTGAGACTTACATCATGAGGTTTAGATGAATTTGACTTCGCAACAAGCACCCTCAGGGACACAGGTCGCTCCTGCGCAAAGGAAATAGCATATATAAAAGAAAGATAGTTTACTAATAAAAATGTTTTCTGATAAGTTTTGAACAGAAACCTGATGCACAGTACGAAACCCAAGCATGCCAGTGACTGAAAGCTGTAGCCCAGAAGCTATCTCAGCAGACTTGAGATGTTCACTGCAAAAAAGATCGCCTCAACAAAGAGAAAAATAACAACTTGAACTTTTTCAAAATTGACATTCTCTTGAAATATATACTGTATATATTTAGACAACAGAATGATTATGCCATTGAATGGTCATGACAGAATGTCAATGACACGAAACAAATGCTTCAAACTATAATGATGTTACAAACAGTAAAATTTTCAGAATTGCAAGTTGAAAAAAGACAACTAGGGCAGTGAATAGCTGGATTTTTTGATATGTCTGGAATGATAGGAAAGCAATTTCGTCGTGAAAAATGATAATAGCTCTGTGTAAACCTCAAATATGGCAGGCACATCTAGTTAGACGTCTCAAAAGCAAAAGTAAATGTTTTATTTTTTCTGTAATAACAAACAACATGACATAACCTAGATATTACATGATAGAAAGAGATAATGTGTCATTTATCATAGTAAGTGCCACAGGAAAATGATATTCTGACCTGAAAAAATCAACCCGACCATATGTATATTCTATTAATCCTGCTTGTAAATGAGCCGCTGACAGAACATCTGATGCTTCTCCCTCATGTAACTGAGAACCCCAATAACTACTTATATTCTCCAATTTACCAAAATGAACTAGGGTCTCCTGCATCAACACTTGTGATGTATCAAACAAAGAGGACGACAGTTCCTCCGAGATCCTCTGCTGCATGAGTACGAGTCTCGACAACCACCATGAAAGGGTTCTAGTTCCACCACAAGAAGAATTCTTCCTTTCAAAGGATAAATCTTTGGTTTTGATTAGCAACATTTTTGCAAACACTATGTACTGTAAACAAAATAGACAGTTTATAAGTACTCAGAATCAACTAAATCAAGGATAATAAAAAACATAAATATACCCTCAACAAACCAAAACAAGCCTCATATATTACCAACAACCATACACATTTTGCACACTACACTATATGTTACACTAATGTAATATAAAATACCTGTAAAAGCGAAAATTTTCCGTGCAAATCAGAACCCGTGGACATGAGTTGTTTACGCGCCCACATGTCCCATTCCTTTCCACAGCCGACTTCTTTCGACCCCAAACATGCCAAAGGAAACGATGGAAAACTCTCCAAAGGACTGCAAAAAAACAGTTGCAATCATTCAACCATTCAACCAATTTTACACATCGGAAGTAAATAGGTAATTAACCAACTAACCCTGTGAGATTGATTTGTGTGAAAGCCAAGAAGGCGGCAACAGCAACACACATGACAAGAAGCGCCCTAGTAAACCAGTTTGATTCATCACCAACTTCTTCGAGTGGATTAGATAAAAAGGATTCAGTGGTAGTATCAACTTGATTGTAGAAATTTTCAACTGAATCAATGGAGAGGTTCTGATATGAATCGGCGAAGAGGAGACGAACAGCTTGAGATGAAAGAGCTTGGAGATAGTTTCCATTCTCGATTAAAGTTACAATTTCATCGATCAATTCATGTAGAGTTTTCTCCTTTCCGTTTTCTGCTGTTGGGGAAGGAGGTGCAGTAGTAGCAGTTGTGGAAGGTGATGTTGATGGTGATGGTGACGACAGAGTACATCGAAGAAGACGAAGCTCAAATCCACGAAGTATTTCATGGTCGAGTTGATGATTAGCCATGCCGCGGGAATTGAAAGGGAGCAGTTCCTAATTTTTACTTCGTTCTTCCTTGCAAAACCTTTGAATAGGTTTGAGCTAACAAACGGTTTTGCTAGGGTTTTACATAAAGGTGCGCTTTGTCAAAGAAGGCGTTTTTGAGCCTCTGAAGGTCAAAATATTGCCTTGATGAGATGTACACTCCCAAGTCCAAGAAGAAAACGGCAATTGGTATGGCAACTTTGGATAGCAAGTCTATCCTTGCGTCGTTCCTGAAACCAGATACTGAAATCTTTCTAGCCAGGAGTGGACACCTAGACCATTGTGCTTGTTTGAAAGGGAAAAACAGACTTTCTTGGTTGCAAGGAGGAGCAATTGTTATTTTAGAAAGTAGAGGAATCGTAGTTGACCCATTAAGAGTAAGCGCCAGACGCTATGGGTTTGGTTGAGTCTTATGGCTCTTCTGGATTGAAATTCTACTTCAAAAACTAAAATCTTACACTAAAAGCTCTAAGTTATAAAAGCTTTCACGTACAATACCACAACTTCCTATTAGCCGAAAAAGGGAGTTTGGGAGGGAGGCATTCTGAGAGGGACACTTGGCAATTGTCTATTGGTTCATATTAACTAACACTATGTTTACACTTCCTTAAAATCTCATCCACTATGGTGATGCATACCTGCTTTACCTAACTCAGTTAATTAATAAATTTGGACCAATAAATATTTGACAAGTGTGTCTTGAACTAACTCCGTTAAAAAAAAATTACCTACTTCAAGTCTTGCCCCTATTTGGTCTTTTCGCCCACAATTAGAATCTGATGTGCCGTATAAAACAATTTTCCTCCTTCTCTTTGCTATTTTCTGCCACGCAGAGACCCTAGCTTATTCTTTGCACCTTTCATAATTCAGACACAGAATCATAGGCAACACTTATGTTTTTTTCTTGATTTTTTTCCTTTAGCCATTCTGCTCCCTGTTACGATATTGTTGGATCATATCATTTTTGGCATTCTCAATGAAGTATACACGAGATTCGTTTTAGGTATGCGCATACGTTTAATGATTTAATTAATTTTGGTATTGCAGGCAAGGTTAATACCACTATATCAGTTCCATTCCGATAGGGACGTCGTTTCCTTCCAACAATTTGTATCACATTCTGGCTAAACTGAATGGCATCCACCAAAGTGATGGCCAGGTAAATATTTATAGTCGATTATATCAACACTTCCTAGCTTAATTTCAACGTAGTCGAGTTTCTTTTAAAAATTGTTCGTTTCTTATCACCATATTAGAGACACACTATTTGATTTTATATTAATGTAGTATGTTTTCTTTTAAGGACTGATCGTTTCTGATCACTATATTAGAGACACACTATTCATATATAAGATTGTTGTATGCTTGGCTGATACCGATACTCTTAGCTTAGTGTAACCCTACACAATTTATGAGGTTTTATCTCCATGTGTAAGTTCTTTAAGAAAAGTTTTCTTGCGATTAAGATTCTGAGAGGTTTATTCATGCAATCGCAGTAGCTGCAAGTTAGTATAATAAGGGTCGAGGCTTATCATAGTAGAGCAATTTGATTTCTCTTTAAAAAAAAAATATTTGCATTACGGTTTGTACTTTTGCTAATAAATTTGTATAAATTATGTGAATTTCGTTAAAACTCCAACAAGTTGGAGTAGTAATGCAAGATCAATCGTACAAGTGTAGAACTTTAGCTTACATGTGGTTAGGATTGTAAATGGTTTGTGTGAATGGTTTGTGATGTTCTATTGTGGCTAGGTCAATATAGCTTTTTTTTTGTGTTGGTTTTTATACTCCCTATTCTCAAGTTTTATGCTGCTATAACTGATTTTGTTAGTATGCTCTTAAATCTTTTTTTTACTGCATGTATAATTGCTGGAACATAAAAATTTTGTTCTGCACGAAGTATAGAGACTTTATGGTTATGTTGGACGTATAGAGTGCCTGGCAAAGATGAACTTTGAGGTTTTCATGTTTCTGATCATGCCGTCAAAGTCAATTAACTCAGGTCGAGGTCTCAAACCCAAAGTAGTTTATTGTTTCGAATCTATGGTTGATTGATAACAGGTATGGTGGTTTTCTCACATTTCTTTCATTTATTCGGTGAAGTTAAAAGTAATATATGGATGTGATTACTGCCTGTTTTCCAATGTGTGAGACTCTATTAAAGACATAAGAAAACAAAACAATAAAGACCTCAACTTCATTCCTTTTGCGCTGGCCTTGAGGTTGCTCTTATATTCATTACATAATTTCATATGTAGTTTTGTGCATGTAAAACAAAATGAAAGTATTCTTTGATCAGGGCTCATTGGATTTAAAGGCACCAAGAAAAGTTGCAGATTATTTGGGTACCATTCACCGTAAATTTCACTTTTCAGCTTTAGTCAAGTAATCTTGATCATGACTCTTTTCAGCTCAGCTCAGCTCAGCTCAGGTACATATATCAAATGTAAAATGTGTGCAGTCACTTCTTTTGTGTCCAAAACCTGAGCCAACAATGCTAACCTGTGACAATAACCTGAGCTAACAATGCTAACCTCTGCCAATAAAATGCAGGGAACAACCTTAACTGCAACAGTACTGATAAATATAATATGGAAGCAAGGCTCACTCATTCAAGCAGAAATAATTTACGGAAGCATATGAGATCACCAGGGCTAAAGATCTGTTTCGTTCCGTCAACATCAGATGCGTCACCAGGGCTAAAGATCCATTTCGTCCCGTCAACACCAACCGCGTCATTGTCTGTACTTGGAACACGCATCTTTGGGGACTTGATGCATCTCATGTATCAATAACACCATTTGAACTTACGGTTAAAGGGGGAAGTTTTGCGTGCGTATCTTACTTTGGAATTTGATACAGATAATTAAATTTATGGTTTAACTAATTGTGTAATCTACAGGAGACAAACATTTACAGTAATCCTGGTGTAGCACCCCCACTCGGTGGATATGGTTACGGCAGGCACATATCGTTCTCATTAAGGAGGATTTGAATTACTTGGGCTTTTTGTATTCCTCGGCAAGGAACGATGATGAGGATGACTATTAAAGTCGATCACACCACATTTTGATAATTCTGTTAGGTGATATGTAGACTTTCAAAAAAAAAAAAAAAACACCCAAGGTCATATTTCACAAGTTGGGAAGTTTCTTTCACCTTTTGTATTACAAAAGTTCATGTGATTATGCATGGTCGCATCAATATTGGTTGATAATTCTGTTTAGTGATATGTAGACTTCAAAAAAAAAAAAACATCAATATTGGTTGACTTCCAGCGGTTGGGCAGTCATTATGGGGAGGTTGTATTACCATGGCGTCTTTCATCGTAAGTACTCTAATGAATGGCACTGAAGTCTTAATTACCATAAATTTTAATTTGTGTTGGCCAATTACAGTTTTGACCTGTTTATGTAGAAAGTTGGGTGAGCATCATTTTAAGGAGGTTGTCAGATTGGTGTGTGGCTATTTTTACTACATGGGATTTTCATCATAAGACTGCCCATTTAAAAAGTTACACAAACTAACAAATGTGTCTTAGTTATGGGAGTGGAGTAGAATGCACCGATGTTATATTAAGTGAAGGAGTATGTGATGTGCAGGTTGTAAAGACGAGGGTACCAAGTACACCACCAATCTTTTATTTTAGTCCACCTATAAGTCAAACCTTGACCGGTTCCTGAAATCAAGAACTCAAGAACAAGATCTCTTTCATATCTGATTGATTCACACAAGGGAGTCAATACAAGAATCCGAAAGACTATGTCAACCAACCAAGTACGATACTTTAATTATATAAGATGACTCAAATATAATGCGGAAGTAAAGTAAAGTACACACAAGATTTTGCTAACGAGGAAACTACAAACTCGTAGAAAAACCCCGGGACCTAGTACAGTTTTGAATACTCTTAAGAATTAAGCCGCCAACACACCTACTCTCAGACTTCAGACTAGCTGGTGCAGACAATATGACCCTAATACGACTACTAGTCACAAAGATTTCCCCTCAGTATTCCTACGCCTCCAACCATAGCAAGATGGTCACGCACATGTACTCTCCTACGTAAACAGACGCCCGTTACTGTCTTATGCAAGAGTTGCCTCACAGCCCGTCGCGAGGACTATCGCTACCCAACCTCCAATCGGACGATTACAACCTTATGGACAACAACCAAATAGCGGCAGGTCAAATCGCTAGATGATATCCTTGGTAACTAACCGATATTTCACCGAAGTCTTTTCACACCAAGAGCGAGGTTATTAAGTTTACTTAGGCAATAAACACCTCGAGATATCGATCAAGGTTTCAAAACCTAAACTCCAGAAAGAGCAACCTTGTCATCCCAGTTGGAATCAAGCAGATAGCTATAGCACGTACGAAATGATATGACCGTGAAGAACGATGTACCGGCAAAGAATAAATCTAACAACAGCGATCTTGATTCCACTCAATATCTATAATTTAGGCACACAAACCGAAAGCGGCTTGCTGACAAATCCAGGTTAATTGATAAAGAGTATGTTCTAATCACAAGATCGTTAGGTTTGATAGACGTGATAGAACATAACACAAGTACAATACAAAGAAGACTAGTAAACATAAACTAGTTTCCCGTAAGAGGTACTTCTAGGCTTCTCGATCCCGAGAGAAGACTTTCACGCAATTCTAGACCGAGAGCAAAAGCTCAAAGGTAACTGAAAAGAAAAGCGGCAACACAAGCTAACAATTCCGAAGAAGAGCTTGGCCAAGGGGATTAAAGCTTTCAGGAGAGATACCACTTCTATTTATATTGACTAAGGCTTTAGCTTTGAAATGAGGCAAAGCTAATTTCGGAAATTCCACAAAGCACATTTACATAATAGTTCTGAAATTCCCCATTTAGTCTCATAGTATTTAATGAGAACTAATACTCTAGCATTTTACATTTAAGAAAAATATATTCCATAAAGAAAATATATTTTCGAAACATGTTTAGCCAAGAGCAATCAAAGCAAATAATATCTAAAGGTATATTTGGATATTTCTTTTTAATTCGAAATATGGTGCTTACCAATGATCCCTGGGAAAGATCTCAATTCGAAAACGTGTCCTTAGTTTCGAAAATCTCCTTAGATATTATTACTTCCAAATGTCGTCACCAGCTTTATAATGTCGACATTACTTCCTTGGTATTGCTGGGCTAGCCAGACGAACCTAGGTGGAAGTGGGATCTGGTCCAACGTGGTTCAGCGTTCCGCATAAACGCATCATAACAAACGTGGACAAACCCTTGTGTGTTAAGCTTAAGTGAACACATTGGTTCAGATGTTCCGAATCACGCAAATAGATATACCATTGGAAGTACGGTGCGAGATTCCACGAGTAACTAGCAAAATGTTAAATCTCCAGAATTCTTGATTCCAATATAGATGTCACGTTAATGATATCCAAGAATTCAAATCAAAACATCAAATGAATAATCAAATGAATATTTGATCAAGTAGTAAAGCATACGAAGATTTAATCACGTACAATATTGATCCGTAATCATGTGTCCACTAACTAGAGCGACTAACCATTTTCCAGATAATGACTCAATCCCACTTAGTTGTACATTGAAGATGAACGAATTCAAACTTCAAACCGAGAATATCAAACTCATTAATTCGTTGAAGCACAAATCAAAAATGTAGAGTTTGAACTTCGAAGTTACGCATTCTGAGTCAACCTTATTAAGGTTTCGAAACGTACGTCAGTTTTGGCAGAAACCAAATTAAGGTTTCGGAACCTAAAGTTCATTATATGACCGAAACTGATTTAAGGTTCCCAAATCAAGTTTCCATATAGCGAAACCTAAAGCTTGGTTTCGAAATCTAGATTTTGTTTAACAAAACCTTGTTTAAGGTTTCGAAACAAGAAACACATATTAAATTCTTCACAAATGTTTGGTGTCGAACTTGAGAGTCCATGTGGTCGAGAACCGTTTCAGCATCACACCTTTTTAGCCTCGACACACATGAATATATTTCCCGGTTCACATAAACCTTTAGGAAACCCCAGGGTCTTTTCGACCTTTTAGATCTCACATGGTCAAGACACATTGGCCTCGATTCTCAAGTCACTGTCAGCCACACAAACATAGTTTCGAATCTGTTATATCTCATTGGTCACAATGTTTACATTTCAGACCAATAGCTTATGAATGCGAAAACCAGATTATGGTTTCGAAATCAACGTCAAGTTTTATCAAAACCTACATTGAGGTTCAAACATTGAAAATTCATAAGTTGAGATACACAAATATGGTTTCGGAATCCAGAAGTGAGATATGGCATACAAGATGTTCATATACAGAATCAAATGAATGATTCAGAACTTCAGAGTTCAGAGCCAAACCACGACGTCCTATTCGAATCTCAGACACAGCAGTATTTCGAGTCTACACAACATAAGTGTGAGTCACAATCTCTCTTACATTGGCTCATATAAATATATGCAATCAATCCGACAGAGCCAGACTAGGTAAGAAGAGACACAATACTGTGATGGATCAAATCCCGTAGTACTACCGAGATAACATTACATTGTTATATCCAACTCGAAAAGGTTTTAGGAAAAACCTTTATATTAACTTAGAGACGGAGAAGAAAAGAAAGCTCTAAGCAATATTGGAACGTCATAACTACACACTAATACCACAAGTGGTAAAGCAGAGTTATCATAAAACACACTGATCACAAGTGATCAAGTCATAACGTAAATCTCAAGCTGAGAGTTATGTTTATGTCTTTTGTAGCACAAGTGTAAAAGATAATGGAATCGCGTTATTTAGATTCACTAACCTGTTGAATGATGAAGCCGGATGTCTTCGTTCGATCTTCAGTTCTTCTTCAACTCTTCAACCAGTAATTTTAAATCCTACCAAAATCTTCCACAACCTAAAGCTAACTCTCTCACATGACTTCACCTAATTGTGTGTTGTTTAGCGGTCGAGTTTTGATCACTAAAGTTGACAACTAAGCTTGACATACCAACACTTAGTGAGGTTGACCGAGCCATGCTCTAACACAGGTAGTTTAGCAATATGAATGAGAGGCACAGTATATAATGGTGGCTAGAGGTACATGAGATAAATGAGTATATATATGATGGTGGTTTGGTTACGGGAATACGAGGCATTGGAGTGTAAGACCATAGTATTGTCACGGGAGTGGAGGGTACTTGAGTCTATAGATAATAATGGCTTTGTTATGGGAGTAGGAGGCATTGGAGTGTAAGACGGTGGTATTGTCACTAGAATGGGAAGTACGGGAGTCTATAAATGATGGTGCCTTAGTTACGGGAGTAAGAGGTATCTGGAAATGTAACATAGTGGTATTGCCATGGGGCTGGAGGTACTGGAGTATATGCTGATGGTCGGTTTGGCCAAGGGAGTATAAATGAATGTCTTTGTGCATTATTGTTTGATTGCAAGCTATGAGTTTATCACGACACTTTTAAAGTGCCATGATTTAATATATGACTCATGAATTTATTTTAAAACTTAACAAATTCCGTTTGAAATCTTATTCAAATAACATAAATTAATGACAGTGGAGCAAAAATGAAGTGAAGGTCAAAGCAAAGGCAATTGAATTCGAATGACCAATATATTGTTAAAAGCTAACACCAAAACATCATTTGGTATTAGAAGATTACTTCACGGCTATGCCCGATGCATAAGATGGCATTGAACAAACACACGAGAAAAAAAAAAAAAACGGTGCGTATCACGACTACTGAAACTCTGCTAACTGGCATGATTTCAGGAGATTAAGTAAATTAAATAAATATGGGGGATAAAACTTTTAAGTAAATTAAAATGCAAAATGCAAGGCAAGAATAACAACCGAGGCTATTTTTAGATAAGTTTTTTGTGCTTCGAAAAAATCCAGATTTGTTTTTGTAGGCACGATGGAAAAAAAAATATGAAAAAGATTAGAAGAAGGATGATAATTAACACACAGACGGAAAAAAAGACCCGGTGCGTAGCACGGGCAAAAATCTAGTTATGATTTAATATCTCTCTCAAGAAAGATGTTGAATTCTAAGTAAAATCAAAATTGATGCACCTAACCAAAGGGCGCAGAAAAAGTTGAATATGGGCTCGGAGTAATATTAGTCACTATTTTTTTTTCCGCAATTCTACGTCTCTCTTGAATTAGTTGACTTGGTGGGACCATCTTCTATGTTTGGACCTAACCAAACAGTGCAAATAAGTTGATCTTACCAGAAACCATAAGACTAGGCCCTCTTCAATCTAACGTGGAACTAGAAGTTGAAGTTGAACTAGAAGAGCCATAAGACTCAGCCACAAAGTGTTAAAATCACCCCAAGATGAGTAAGTTGAGTGGTGAAAGAGTGGTTTTCGCCACTATGGGGATTGGATGTTAAAACATCTCAAACGGCATTTTCTTTTATTTAAGATTTTGTTTTTATTCAAGATGAAAGAAGAAAACAAGATAAAAATAACAATGAGATGGCGTATTTTGTGTATATGCAGTGGCGGAACTAGGAATTCAAAATAGGGGGAAAAAAATCAGTTAACAAAGAGTGTAACATTGCCGTATGCTGCATTTTTTTTTTGCAGCACACGAGCGATGATTTCTTTGACGTTTTGTCCCTTGATGACTAACTATAGACAATTAGTGGTGGTATAAAATCCCCACTTTGATCACGAAATACCGTCATTGTACTTATGTTCTTCGGTTCTTGTTGGTTGTACATCTTTAAAGTTAAAACAGTTCGTTTGTTCCAAATGATTAAAAATCAGTAAAATGCGAGTGGGAGTGGCATAACTTGCCTTTGGACTTGGACTCGTAGAGAAGTATTGTGACAATTTTTTTCCTCCTTCTGAAATCCTTGGAGAACCATATATAAAAAATAAGTGTCATGCTGGTTTTGGCCCATCATCATGAACATTAACATGAATAGAATTTGAAGATCTTGAAATTACTTATAGGTTCACAGAGGCATTCACATAAGCCATAGTCCTCCACTTCTTCCCGCTGAAGATCCATCATAAGAATTTGTGTATCCAAAATGATGAATTCTTTAAGCAAATGCCTCCTCTGATAACTTGGTTTCGATAAAAACATAATTGAAGGATCCGTACACCTGAAGAATGAATGCAAGGCTCATAACTCCTCTCGAATCCGTACACTTGGGTTATTCCCCAAATCCACAAGAATATTAACTACTCTTGTTTCTTTTCCAGCTTTAAACAATTGCAGTAGCATACATTGTAGTTTACCAAGATACATGGAGAAAATGGATTAGAGAAATAAGTGTTTTAGGTGTAAAACAATTAAGAAATCGGAGGGGTGAAGTGTGAAGTTGTTTTGGTATTCGAGAGGTCAAGATCGAACAAGAATCGCCTAAACCAAGAAATGGGTCGTTCAAGTATTGCTTCAATTACAAAAAGAGAAAATATGGTTGGTTTAAGGGAAGGAAGCCGAGAAAGATGAGATCAAAGAATTTGCTATAAATGATGATGTGAATTAAGTTGTTAAAATAGTGCTTAAGTAAAGCTAGGATGGATATTCAGTTCTCACTAGTATAGTTGAATGCTGAATGAGATGAATGAATCAACTGTGAATGAGATGATTGAATTGATTTCCAAACTGGTCGAGTGACCTATTTATAACAATAGAATTCCAACTGATCTCGTAAGAAGTGGAAGAAGTGGAGAAGTGGGAGAGTGGAGTGAGTTGAAAACATGTTAAGAGTCTTGCGCCTGATAATTAGGAAAAACTAACAACCCACGTTCACTTCCCATTTTCCTAGCAACGTTTACACGACTTAGTTTCTTTCCCGTTGAGTGATTGTGTCGTTGCAATCACACGTGTCTTAGACCGCCAAACCAAAACCTTAAGTAATATCCCCCCATGTAACTTACTTGATTCTCATAAGAATTGTTTAATATTTGATATTTGTTAAGTCAAAGCTGACTAAGTGCAAGTCGTACCATTTAATATGTTGGTAAACTTAGGACTTTGCATGTAAAACAGAGAGTTAAGCGATAAGCTTGTGTATCTCTTTGGGTAATAGTCTAATTAAGGATTGAGCCGGGAAATCACCATTTAGACCAAAAGAAGAGTCTAAGGATTGAACTGTGCAATCGCCATTTAGACTGAGGGGATTTTAGCAACCCTCTGTGTCATGGTCAAGTAAGTATGACTCTCTGTATGCCATAGATGTAGGAATCTAGCTTGTGGCGTATAGAACACTAATTTCCTGAGTAATAAGTCGTAGCTATGAACCACGATTAAGTAAAATAGCACTGATTATAGAACCAAGTCTATAACCATGAGAAAAGTTAGGATGTGCTAACGGTAGCACGACCATAACCAAGAATGCATGATCATTATACCAATCCAAGGCCTAAAAAGTAGGCCCAAAGCAATGGTAGTAAGTAGCATATTAATATAGCGCTAAGCCATGACCGGATTTTTAGGGACGGTCCATGGCGTTAGGCCATGGCCAGATTTCTAGATAGTTTACACGTCACTTAGTCCAAAATTTGCCTTGGTCAGCCTATAGGCTCTAAAATCACGATTTTTTAGTATGTTATAGGAAACATACATAGGAACAACTTTCATGAAGGAAGTTTTTCTTCATGAAGGAAGTTTTTCCTAATTCCTTACGAATTGATAAGTTTTTCGTATTCTTTACAGTAATTCGTAATCTGTCAGATTTCCGAATTTGCTTAGGAAAATAGAAACGTTATGAAATCATATCCTAAAAATAAGGGAATAGGAATGGCAGCAAGTTAAAATCCGAGTGTAAGCATGGCACCATGTCCTAAAAATAAGGATTTGGGAATGACACCAAGCCATAGGATTTGACCACGACACAAGCCATGGCCTAGAAATTAGGATTTGGACACAGCACCAAGCCATGGCCTAGAAATTAGGGTTTGGCCACACTAGGCCATGGCCGAGAAAATTAAGGGTTTGGCCACGACATAGTGTCGTGGCCGAGATAATTTAGGATCCGGCTACGACTTAGTGCCATGACCAAGATAAAATAGGATTTGGCCACGGCACTAGGCCGTGGCCGACAGAATTTAGGATTTGGTCATGGCACTAGGCCATGACCGTGTATTCAGGGCTTGGCCATGGCCAATTCTTATATCCTTCACTTTTTTTAATCTCTCACCTTGCCTTGAGCCATCCTTGTCGCCTCTCCGAGCCACGGCCAATAAGATGCTAGAACTCAATGCAAAATTACTTTTACGACCTTCTTATCAAAAACCACCATCAACATTTAGTCCCCTGCGCAACGTGGAACCGTGAGTGTTCCGAGGTGCACATATGTTGATTGATAAGATAAATGTTGCTTGTCCATCACAGATGTGTGAGATAAATTTTCTCCCATGAATACATCATATGAGTTTACTTGTTGTCGTGGGGATAGAATATGAATAGAATTCCCATCTGAAAATTTCAGCTACAGGTGTTTGTACGAGAATCGCCATAGAATTTTCATCTGATATCGGTTTTCAGTGGTTGACCCTAATTTTCGAAGAGAAAAGAACCACCTTTCATTCCGTAAAAGAAAATCTGGATTTAGAGCTCGTTAGGTTGGTTAATTCCGTGTCCCAATCCAAGTTTAGAAAACTTCCAGGAGCATTTCAGAAATTTTCAGATTGCACGTCATTCAGTACGAAGATTGTTGATACTAATTTTCCCATATCATACTACAAGTAAAAATTGTTAAAGGATCGATTACTTAGGTCGTTGATGGCCTCTGTTCGTTAACAACCAGAGATCTTGTTCAAGGGTTTGAACGCATTATCGTTAGTTATTATGAACCAAGTTAGCTACCGACCATAATCGTGGGATCACCTCGGAGATGATTGTCAAATGAAATTAACTACAATGATTATGACTGCAATGATAATCAACACAACAATTAACGAGGTTCAGCAGTTGTGTGCTTACGTCCTCGGAGGTAAAGTTTGATGTTCTATTTTATGAAATCAATAAAGTTTTCTTTGGTTTACACTAGAAGTCACTTCAATTTGTTATGGATAGAGGTCATATGAAATCTTGAGAGTGTTAACCCAAGGATTCTCACTCCTAGCTATCCTTCCCAAACTATGCGACTGATGGGTGTCAAACCAGTCAAAATAAATACTCTTACTTCACTAAATATGGATTAAGCACAGTAGCAAGAATAAGTTCGTTCCACAGAGAGGTATGGGTTATCAGTTGTATTGAAAACTTAAGAGTAACCAAAGGGGGGATTTGTTTTGCAATAAAATAAAAACGAAACAAGTAAATAAAAGTAGAAATCAAAGAGAGGAAATATTGGTCAAGGGTTCATCTTCTATCACCAAACATGTTCATCAATCGATCAGAGTTAACATTTAATCTTTCTCATACCAATAGCCCTAGAGTACCCCATCGAGAGTATACTCCGGTAAATTCCTTGTATCATTCCATACCATAACGATGAATATGCAAATACTACTCAGAGAATAACTCAACGCAACGTGCAACCAAGTTCAATTCTCCAAGAGCTTTAGGTTCCATGAATTAGGCTAGTCAATGCAATGAACTACCAGGAGCAGTTCATTCGGACAAAGGTCATATTTTACATACAATTTCTAAAAGCTATTACCGCATTCAGAATTATATTGTACTACTTGTGAATTGATTCATCGACATACTGTATCTCAAAACCTAATTCTAGCGATAGATATGAATATAAACTAATTCAATTTGCAACTTGAATCAATAAACAATCATTCATAATGCAATACATCAATCATACATTTATACGCAAAGTAAAATATGAACGATAAGAGAAATCAATAAATATCAAAACAGACCAGCCAGATTGATTAATATGTTTGAGACATCCATTTACATCCCTAACCAATACGAGTTATTTAGATACACATCACAATGGAGTTCATGGCAATATAAAGATTAAGAACTTCAAACAAATAACAACTGAAAGTTCAAACCAACTCAGCAAACCAAGAGCTATGGTGCTGATATAAAGTGAGTCTTGCTGCTGCTTCTTGTGTGATGATTCTGAGCTTGTTCTCCCTGTTGGTGTGCGGCCTGGTGGTAGTGGACAACAACCTCCTCGAGCTGGTAGTGATGAACATATGGTGGAAATGTGGTGATAGTAGTGCTGGTGGTGATGGCAGGAGCAAACTGGTGGTGATATGGACTGTATGTGGTGGATGTGAGGCGGAGAGAACTGGTGGTGATGGATCCAGGAGAGGAGCAGAGCTCCTCTCTATGAAAGGTAGCCGCAAAGAGTTTCTAGCCGTCTAGAGAGATCCTTTCTTCTGTAGGTTTTTGGTCTCTTATATCTCTTCTTTTCTTGCTGCGAACTCAAACCAAACAAACCTAGTTTCCTACTGCAGCGTCAGGCCTTTTCTCCCTGTCAATTCAGTCCAGTCCAATACTGAACCCAAACCACTTAAGTCACCTGAGTTCTTACCTTCTCTTCTTTGAATTCCAGGCTTCCTAACCCGATACAAACCCAAGTATTCTTCATTCTGTTTGAGTTTTTGTTGGCCTCTAACACATGCCTAATTAGTGATTCATCGGTACCCAAACTCTGCCCTTGTCTTAACTGCTGACCTACCCTTTAACAGAATCAGGACTAACTGACGGGAAAGATGGTTCAGTCAGCTGGCAACTGCACTGATGGTTCAGGCATTTTGTTGCGCACTTTGTGTGCATTCTTCTGGACGTATTGATTTCTAAGCTTCTTAATTCTCTTGAAAAAACGAGGATACCGAGATATACCACCAACTTTTTGTTTTCGTGAACCTAGTTGATTATGGTTGTTTGAACAATCTCACAAATCAACATTCAAACAACAACCTGAGTATAGTTCAGAGAACTGACCCCTAAAAAGAACGTAGTTCTCGTAGATCTCAATAGAGATGGATTCACTCAAAGGTTACGAATCAACAAACTTGCAATTACTTCTATTATATAGATCAGAGACAATATAATGCGGAAGGGAAAAGTAATGCAAGACACCAGAATTTTGTTAACGAGGAAACTGCAAACCTAGCAGAAAAACCCCGGGACCTCGTCCAGATGTGAACACCCTCAGTATGAACGGTATACAGATGCTAGCCTACTCTCAGACTTCGGACTGGACTGTATCGAAACTGAATTCACCCTACAAGCAATTCAGCTACCAATGTGCTCCTACGTCTCTTGGCTCCCGCAGTAGCCTGCGTACTTGATTCCCCTAGCTGACGTCCTTTATACAGGCCTAGGAGTTGTTCCACTTCCCTTCGTGAAGACTAGCGCTACCCTGCCTCTAACAGGACTCCTAAAAGTATCCAAGTAATCAAACAAGAATACGATTGTGATTTCCTTTAGACTTAAAGTCAAGGTTAATGGAAATCGATATGTTGAATATGACTTATTGATCTAGCCTAAACAACTTTACCTCCAAACGTGAGACGAACTTAGTATGAAACCTAGTTCGTGAATTTGCGTTTGGGAACTTCTAGGGTTTACGATACAAGATCTACCTTACGAAGTTTCTATCAAATCTTGGTCGTGATAAGATTGAAAGTATTCAATCGACCCAAGATACAGGATGGAATTTTACTTCCGACCTGTGCTTCACGATCCTCAAGTGAAGTCTTTCAATAGTCGTAGTCCAAAAGGACTTCGAGATGACGACCAACCTTTATGCAAGGATACACAGATGTGTAGAGGATTGAGATTGTATCTTGCAGAAGGTCGTCTATTTATGTTGATCACCAAGGGAGGCTTTGCTTACAGTTTAAGCAACCTTGAGTAGGGCTCAAGCAAGTTCCGGAACTAGGAAAGTCCATAGCTTGATTACCCATTCTCAATCTTCTAAGAACTTTGGAGTAAGCCAAAAGTTAAAGAAAACTCAACCTTGTTTGAAGGTCCGCGACTTCTGGTCCAATGCTTATTTGGACATCGCTTTGCGACTTCTGGTCCAAATACTTAGTTTGAACATCGTTTGGATTAAGTTGTTGAATTCCATGGGCCAAGTCACGACAAGTCCGAGAACTAATAATGCCTTAACCGAAAACTTCAAGATATGGAATTGGAAGTTTTCGAATGGCTTATATGAACGCGTTCACAGAGCAGTCAATAGAGTTCAGGAGAATTCAGGAGAATTCTTGAACTTGTATGTACGCGTTCATACAGACTTAGCTCGTTCTCTGAAATGCCAAAAGCAACACATGTACGCGTTCACCATTGGGGTCATTTCAAGAGACAACT
>JAJJMA010160396.1:4170-29013 GCA_023529015.1 Papaver nudicaule | reverse complement strand
TTTCCATGGACGCGCTACGCACAAAGCTCTCTTTCCATGGACTCGCTGCGCATTCGACGCTGGAACGCGCAGAAAATCAACATCTCTTGCCATACTTGACTGGGGCAAAGTCAGTATGGGACGCGCGGAAAATCAACGGCTCATACCATACTCGACTGGAGCAAAGTCAGTATTGGTCCGCGCAAGGAATCAACGTCTCTTACCATACTTGACTGGGGCAAAGTCAGTATTGGTCCGCGTAAGGATTCAACGGCTCATACCATACTCGACTGGAGCAAAGTCAGTATTGGTCCGCGCAAGGAATCAACGTCTCATACCATACTTGACTGGGGCAAAGTCAGTATTGGTCCGCGCAAGGAATCAACGTCTCATACCATACTTGAATGGGGCAAAGTCAGTATTGGTCCGCGCAAGGAATCGACGTCTTTTGCCATACTTGACTGGGGCAAAGTCAGTATTGGTCCGCACGAACGAAATAAAAGACTAAGTATGATTTTGGCTTATGATGAGTAACAGGGGCAAGTATGTATACATACTTTGTTTTGAATTTATGTTACCCATCATAACCCAAAATCTCAGAAGGAGCCGTGGCATCGCAACACAAGCAAAAGCTGAAGACAAAAAGACTCAACCCCAATGAACTGCCCGCATAGGAGGACGATGTCGCAATACGCACCATCCTACGATCGGAGCAAGCACTGCGAGAAGATTCTTCTTATGGATTGTTCTTCCAACAATTCTTAAGAAGAGGAGCAAACTGTAATAGCATATTTTACATCGTACACGTGGCGCGAGATTAAAGCGGAAGCAACTTAATAAGCTACAACGAGTAACGTGATACCAGCTCTGAGAATGCTTAGCTTTGAAGCTAAGGCTAACATCGTAAATGACCCCTTAGATATTTATAGATATTTCCTTATAAAAGGAAAGGGGAATCGACTTTAGAAGGGAGGCTGAAAATGAGAGAGAGAGGCCCAAACACACACTTCTTCTCCTACAGACTTCTTCTTCTTCACATTTTCTTCTTCCATCACGGACAGAGTTTGAGACTTCATGTATGGAGCTCAACTTTTTGTAACGAGACCTCTATCAAATCATCAATAAATTTATGCACTTTTACCCGTGGATGTAAAGCATCAGCGATGCCGAACCACGTAAATCAAATGTGTTCATTTACGTTTTTACTTGCTTATGATTCGATCTTTATTCATCATTCGACACACTTAAATCATTGGTTGTTGAGAACAACGAATTTGCTCTCACAGTCGTATAGCTTATGACCAAAGCTAGAAATACAGAAAATGTACTTCGGTTTCCTTGAGGTTGGACTGTTTGACAGTGAACTCAAGAAACAATAGTAAAGCCAAAGACAATGGAGAAACACACTCTTCTTTCATTCCATGAGCTTGAATCAGCTTTTCCAGAACTGATATACTCAAATACTAAATTCCTAAAAACAATTAACAATCCATTATTTTCTCCCTTTGGAATCATTACAACCTTACAGTGAAAAATAACACTACGAACACTTTATATTCACTGTGTATATGCTAGCTCAAACGAAAGAAACTTATAGTCCTAACTTTACAAGCTCTAGTTTTCTCATTTTTCATTACCCTCATTTCCATTAGAAAGGGATGAAGGCGTCAAAGCAGAACCTTTTGTTTCTTCATCCTCAACTTCGTTTTTGTTCTTCACTGCCAACATAACCAGTAGCACCAACAATGGATAACTTACGGTGGTGAGAGACCAATTTATAATCAACTGTCCTAGCAAGGGGACTTTGTGTGCATCGATTTGCCACGCAGCTGCACCTCCAGCACTCTGAATTCCTTTATAGAACCCAGCATACCTACAATATGGATAAAAACTGGTCAACACTTGTAAATAGATACACAGATCAGATCATGACTAGCAAACCCAACCAGCAAAACTCGCAAGACTTTCTCATGTCTCTCACCAACAGTTCGTGGGTGAAGCAGTTGCAAAAAACTATGTCGGAACGAAAAGTCTATAAAAGGTTATGGCTTACAATAACCACTCTAACACAGAGGTGGAGCATTACAAATGTCAGCAAACTCCTTTGATCCACATATCACCAATTCCTTTCTAACAGTTCAATATTTTGAAGATTAGCATTCTAAACAGTTTCTTTACGTACTAAGGGTTTCAGAATCGTAATATACAATGGGTAGGGAATAAAAGAAATTTACCTGCTAAGGGTTTCAGAATCGTCTGCCAAAGCACCAATTACCCAATAACACATTGACTGAAACATAGCATCCAGCAATCCATAACTGAAATACAACACAAAGGGTCCTGCATAACGACTTCCCGAAATCTTAAAATCTAGTTTTTCCGGTAAATCATTTGACGAGTAAGTCAATTGGTTGGCAAGTCCCCCAGCCCAGATGCCTGTACTAAGCAAAGCAACAACCCCAATTCCGGTGAAACCCCTCTTCCTTCGGCTCTCAAAGCTATAATCAAATATGTAACCAATTCCAACTGATCCCAACATTTGTGCTCCCCAGTAAAACATATTATTCAACCCACTAGTTCTCAAATTAAACAAAAGACCATTGACATTGTTGAACTGATAACTGTAAAAGAAGTTACTAGCCAATGAAGCTGGAACCAGAAGGAGCATTTTCCAGTTCAAGAACAATTTCAAAGTCTCAATCAATTCAGTCGTAACTTTGGAGTACTTAATATTAGTACAACGACTGCCATCGTTGCGAACAACTCGACTAGGTGGTAAAATTCCCAAGGTGAGAACAGTACCAATTGCCATAAAGAACATGAAACCAATATAAGTTCCATCATTAACTGAAACAGCCTCTGTCCTATTGTAATTCATTACAAATGGAATCAACCCACCTATGCAAGATAACATACACACAAAAAATAATCAGATTCCAACTGGGCCAGTTTCGGCATCTGACTGTTGAAACTAACCCTGATAACTTAGTAACGAATCGTATAAAGAATGCAATTTAGATGCCTAGGAAAAGAAAGATAGAGATTACTAACCAATAACACCACCCATGTTGAAAATACTCCAAAAGATAGCAATATAAGTTCCCTTCCTCTCTTGAGGAGGATATGAAGTCATGATAGCACCTTGGCCAGCCCAAAGAAGACCAGCACCAATACCCAAAACAGCACCAGCAACAATAGCAAAAGCTTGATGTTTATAATGATTATAGAAAAGAAACGCACCTGCATATAAAACATAAGTAGAACAGCCAGCAAAAAGAGTGTATCTTGGTCCAAGAATATTGTAAATTCCACCACCAAGGATACCAAAAACTGCAAACGCTGTATACAAGGCTGTATTTGCGTTATTCACTGCTGTATGATCAACTTGACCACCACCCCCCATTCCTGATAATGCATTGAACATTCCTGGACAGCAGAAACATACTAAACCAATCATACAAACTTGTACCAATGGTGAATTGTATCTAAAAGGAGTCTTTTTTCTGAATTGGGTTTCCCCTGTTTCTGCATCTCTAACATACTCTTCTTCTCCCATGATTTCTTCTTGATTGAGAGAAGTGGATATTCTTCTCTCTGGAGAAACAGAGTAATTTGGTTTTATGGGTTGACTATTGGATTATCTGGCAGACGATGAAATTTATGCAGAACATAGGTTTGCGGATCTTTGAGTGTGTGCGGAAGTATTTATAAAGGAATTGTTTATGGATTTTTATTGAAAGAATACAATTATATGGGGATCTGATTGGTAATATGGTCCCAGCCAATTGGAAGACGCTGTATACTAGTTCACAGTGAAAATCATGGGAGTCTCTTGAGAAAGATTGGGAAAACTTAAAGAGTACTATCATAACAATGGAATCTATAAGTGTCAGGATTCCTGGGGTTTGTGATACTTACATCATACTTGGGGTGATAAGGGCCACATAGACCGAAATTTTTACCACCCGACCCCCGCCTCTAGTTGGAAAGATTTTGAGGCATGTGCCAAATTGGGAATGTGCCCCAAAATTGACTACTAATTTGGGGATCTGCCCCAACATTCAAAAGTTAGGTAATCTGCCCCAAAATCCAACTTTTCCATCCAAGAGTGTTAAGTAGTCAATTATTTACACATGTGGATTACACATGCGATGCCAAAGACAGATATGCCCTCTATATGCTCTAAAATCACAGTTATACATTAAATTTAATCTGACGGTAAAGGATTTACATCTAGATGACCTTCATCATCAACAATGGTGAGAATACCCACACAGACCAGTTAAGCCGAATCTCCCGACGCAGCTATTTCATAGGACGAAGTACCTACGTTTCTACCTTACATATGGAAAATTCAGCCTCCGAAAATAACC
Organism: Papaver nudicaule; assembly: GCA_023529015.1. Taxonomy (NCBI): domain Eukaryota; kingdom Viridiplantae; phylum Streptophyta; class Magnoliopsida; order Ranunculales; family Papaveraceae; genus Papaver; species Papaver nudicaule. Next base: position 24,661 of record JAJJMA010160396.1, on the reverse strand, counting down.
TAAATCTTTTACCACTGAATATGCAGTGAATTCATTAGTAATTAATACCCTAATTCTACCAAAATACAACAATAAACCTAGACAAATTACTCAAACATATCAAAATCTTTGAATTAGTTAGTCCCCATTATCTAATCAAAGACTGATGATTAATTGTTTTTAAGGCATTCAATCTCAATCATAACTAGTGATTTTAGTAATATAGTATGGAATTACCCAAACTGTACCTTCAATATCAATCGTTATGGCAACAAATGTCTTCCTTTTACCATTAACTCGACCCTTTCTCATGTGTGTTTGGTTCACTGGTTTCTTTTTGTTCTATGGCCAGGTGAAGAGTAGCGGAAATGGAGAAGAACGAACGAGCAAGGGCGTGTTTGGTTTGTTAAGTAAGAGAGATCTAGATCTGTGAATAGATAAGTGTAAACATGTCATTTCAGGGAATGTTTTATAACACGTGTCCAGTGCTAAAACTATTTTGACTGGTCAAGTGACTTTTAACCGCACTTGGATGGAAAAGTTGGATGTTGGGGCATATTACCTAACTCTGGATTCTTGGGGCAGATCCCCAAGTTGGTAGTCGATTTTGTTGAAACGTAACGCAGTGTCACATCAAAAAAGAAAAGAAGAGAAAGAAACTTACATGCCAAATTCTATGGAAAACATAATGTACGTAGATTAAGGCCGGTTCCAATGGAACCTTTCAAATCATCCCTTTTGCAATCCTAGGTGGACTAGCAAAGCTAAAATGGGGCAGTGGGTATCGATGGAAATTCCATCGACAGATGGAAAAAGCATCGTCGATGGAAATTCCATCGACGTCGATACTATTTCCATCGACCTCGATGGAATTTCTATCGACGATCCTATTTCCATCGAGGAGATTAGGGCCATCCAACGACCTATATTTGACGCCCCAATCCAACGTCGATGGTTTAACTTAGTTCGATATTTCTCTAGTTTGGTCTCGATTCCAACACATTCCTCGTATTTCTTAGAATTTTTACAGCATCATATTTCTTAGATATTCAACACCAGAACATAGGGGGGTCCTGGGGGGTCTAGGGGGCAACGCCCCCGAAGAATTCTAAAAATGTTCGGCTGCGCCTCCGAGAGATGGAACTGGAGAGGTAGAGATTTCCATCTCTCGGAGGCGCAGCCGGACATTTTTAGATTGAAATTGATTTATCAGATGAAATCGAGAGCAAACTAGAGAAATATCGAACTAAGTTGTGAGTGAATGAAGTGAAGACCAAGTTTGAGTTTATATAGGATTGGGGTGTGAAATATAGGCCGTTGGATGACCCTAATCTCCTCGATGGAAATAGGATCGTCGATAGAATTTCTATTGACCTCGACACTTTTTATATCTGTCGATGGAATTTCCATCGACGATTTGCAACTTTGCAACGTCAAAACAGGTGTTTGCTAGGTCCATAGCCGGCGAAAACACCCTTAATTTGGGTTTTTGGTGTCCCATAGGAAGCGGGGGTAAATTCATTATTCATCCAAGAGACACATGAATAAAACAAAGGACAAGGATGAATACCGAAACGTATGTTAAACTGATTATTAGACGAGAGCAAGTAAAGTTAAAAGGGTTTGTTAGAATCTTTCAACTAAGTGAGTTAGAATTCCAAATTTTGTTCACTCACATCATCCAAACCCTTTCAAGTGTGGTGGCACTTGGGGTTAGTTTTGATAGCCGCCAGTGCCTGCTTCTCCTGAGTCACATTTGTAGGCAGATGCAGTGTTACTAGGTTGCCTCCTTCGCCACGCTTTCCTCGGTCAATTCCTTCTCGACAGTTGCAGCCTTGCATTGCAGGAGCACGTAGCTTCGTAAGCGGGTGGGCAAGGTGGCATTACTTTGCGCATCTACGCACGTACCATAAGTTATCAACGGCACTCTGAAGTTCAGGTTTTTAGCCGTATAATCTATTGAATTCCTAGCTGACCTTTCATTAAACAAAATGAAAAATGTGCGAGTGGCATTTTCCTCAAAGTCAAGAAAATGAACTTCAAACAAGAATCGTCAAATTTGTCTGGCTAAGGGTTAACCCGGATACTAGCAGGCCCATCCTTCCCCACTTTGATTTAGTTGCAATACCATAACCATAGTGTTAGTCAGTTTCAGTTTTTCGATGAAAACGAGCTTGATGCTTTTCCTAAGTAGAAGGCAAGAGTACAGGACGGCACCAAGGGCGGCAACAACTTTCCTCTCTAGCTGGGGTCAAACTAATGTGTTAGCAATGAGTAGTTTAAACAAATATTGAAATGACGTATACTTCAAGGAACAGTGAACTGGGGGTACAGCCAAGATCAGCTAATATAGACACCTACTACTGGGTGCACAATAACAAAACAAATGGATAAGACATGAGGGCTTCAAATGATAAAGACAAGACAACTGATACTCTTCTCAGCCTAGTTATGAAGGAGAAAAGAACATCCAAATAGACAAAATTTCAACCTGACATGGACCTAATATCATTATCGATTAAGGTAAAATTTCAACACATTGTGTGTAACTCCCATCGGCTCATGTTTAACAGATTAGACGGTGAAGGGTCACCCTCGGTTCTTTCTTGGAGCCAGACTATCTTTAGGTTAGAACTGCAATGAAAATTGGTGCCTCTTTAGCCTGTTTGGAAGAAATGCGATGGGTACTAAAATGGAGAAGTTCAAAAGAAATTTAGTTGGCTTGTGATGGCCATCTCAAATTAGCAGAAATAAAACTGATCACTGATGGTGAAAAAGCTAGGAGCTCATGATTTGATTACTTTTGAAAACTGATTTGAACAAATGAAACTCATTACCAAACCAGGCAGAAGTTGATTGTTCCCCCTATGTCATCGCTGTTGGTCTTTTCGCTTCAAATCCAAAATATGTTTGACATAGTGCAACAACATACTGATAGGGCCACGAGCCTTTTATAGGGTCAATTGTTGGAATTTATGTGCTTACTGTGATATTCTCGTACCTGGTGACACTATGCTAACCATCACACGAAGAAGTGTTCGTTGAACTACATTGAATTAGTCGCCAGAAAGTGCCATATGAATCTGGATTAATCAGCAGATTCATAGACTGTCACAGCTTGCGGCATATTGTCATGCCATCTCCAATAGGTACCTAAAACCACCAAAATTAAGTAGCACATCTTGAAAAGAAAGGGGAAACCATGAACTCCTTCACAGGAAAGTTGTGTACTCACCATACTGACACTAACGCGATCATCCTCCATAATTCTTTTATTAAAATCTCTTATGCATACAGTCCGTGGATCATTTACCTGACAATAAATAACAAGTAAAACCAAGCTTCAGATTCAGCTGCCATTCCACGGGCAAACCAGAAAGGAGGGTAACAGGTAAAACTTCACTTTATGATTGAATGAAGATAAAATTAATATAAGTATCTTACAAGTGGATCAGCAACCTTCCCATGCCAGAGAACGTTATCAACAACGATTACACCCCCAACTCTCACCTAAAAATTAGTAGCATAGTCTCACTAAGTTATTTTCCCGTATTAAGCTACCAATAGAAGCTCAAGTGGAAGAAAGTTGCAGAATCAAACTAACCAATTTCTTTTAGATGAATCAATCTAAGTTAAAAGCATCTATATCGAAGTATTACCAACTGTAAAAGCAACTCAAAATATTCATGGTACATTTTCTTCTCGGCATCAACAAATGCGAAATCATAACTGCATAACGAAAAAAGTAAACCGTTATTCGATAGAGTTTGTTTTCCTTTTCAAACAGCAATGTGAGGGCAATCAGCAAACCGAAAGTGGAAACCTAAGGTCCTAAGGACACATTCATCTCTTTAAGCAAAACTATCAGAAAAAATCATTCACTTCCACATAGACAACTCAAAATTTTCTTATCTAGTTTTCAAATACACAGAAACTTGTGGGAGTAGTATAACCATTTTTGACATTCGATTAACCATTACCAGAACTCCTTGGCCCTTGCTAGTGTACTCTGTTGCAAGCATGCGATATCAGGCAAAAAAAAAAATATATATCTTCATGGAATATAAATAGGGGAACAAAACCAACATACAAACCAAATAGGGACATAGATGACCAGAAAAGTACTGATTTTACATGTGCAACCGAGAAAAAAGAACTCTATATGGATTATTGACCACAAACACATGTTGTGCATCAGAACTTAACAAATCAAGTGTGATGGTGAAAAGGCATAAGAAAAATCCTCAGAACACTTATGTTTAACCGAAGTAGGGAAATTTTCTACGTGAAAAGGAGGGTTACCTGCAAGCTTCTCCATTCTCAATGAGTGATTTTAGTGTATCTGCTGCTAATGCATGTCTAACGTCTACCTACACCATGAAAAGGTAAACATCCCGAAAATGTAAGAGCACTACTCCATATGAAAGAAAATAATTTGGAAGTCTTTGTTGGGATTACAACGTGATCACATCAAGAACTGTTCCTTGGATCACGTACACCTAAAGACTAAGATGCAACATACAAAGAAAAAACAAGCAAAGCAAAAACACAATGATTGACGTGGTACGGCGTACCTACTCCACAAACAACTATGATCATCTTTATTAATAGAACCAATTACAAGAGAAACCAAACAATTGAGAACTCAATCATCAACTCGTCTGTAACTCACAGCAGCTCTATCTCCTCACAATGTGTCTCTCAGGCTTAATATCGATACCTATATATAGGTTTACAAGACTTGGTTAGCAGGTAGATAGGTAGTGGTACTTGCCAAGAATATCACATCCTTGGCTTCCTAGTTTACACCACCTTGTACAACTCAAACTCCTAGCTATACTAGGAAACTTGCTGACACAAAACTAAGCCTAAGAATACTCTAGAAACTTCGACAATCTAATAGTTCTCCACCTTGTTGATGTTTCTTCAAACTGAGCCGACCATCGGAACAAATTAACTGTAGCTTCAAAATGCCCTTAGGCCTTAACAACGAACATTAATGATCAAGCTGAAACACTTCTCAAACTTGATCTTTGGAACAACCTTTGTCAAAGTTCCACTTTGAAACTTCTTAAAATACACACACTGGTCATGTTCATTGCGTGTGTATTCTTGTTGCATCATAAATATGTCAAACTTCTTATACCATTGTCTTGGTGATTGTTTCAAACCATACCATGACTTCAAAAGTCGGCATACATAATCTTCTTTACCAACAACTTCATAACCAATGGGATGAGACATATAAATGTCTTCCTCCAAATTTCCATGCAAGAAAGCAGTCTTGACATCAAATTGCTCGAGCTCTAAATCAAACTGCGTCACAAATGCTAACAGGATTCGGATAGAGGTGTGCTTAACAACCGGAGAGAAAACTTCATTATAATCTACACCTTCCCTTTGTGCATATCCTTTAGCTACTAATCTTGCTTTGTATTGTACACCATCGACAATACCCTCAAAATTTGGAACTCCATCTTTCACAGCATAAACTCACTTGCACCCAATCTTCTTTCGACCCTTAGGAAACTTCACCATCTCCCAAGTATCATTCTTATAAAGAGATTCCATCTCTTCATCCATGGCTGTCTTCATTTAATAGCACGAGCATTGCTCATGGCCTCCTTGAAAGTAAATGGCTCGTCCTGAAAGACAGATAGTGCGTAAGAGACACCATCTTCACAGCCATAACATATTGGTGCTTTAATAACACGTTTCTCTCTTTGAGAAACTAAAGATGGAACGATCTGTACTTGTTGCCGAACTAGTTACACATTAGGAACCTCACCTCAACTTCATCTTCTACTTGAGTTTCCTCTTGTTCTACTTCTTCTGTTTCAGTAATAGATGAACTAAGAACCCTTTGTTCCACTTGCATTGAATCATCTTCAACTCTACTCTCATTTTCAACTTCAATTTGAGAATCCCAACCTGTTAACTTCTTTGCATCAAGCATAGCTCTCTCATTGAAGGACACATCTCGACTAATAATTAACTTACTCAATTCTGGACACCAAAGTCGATACCCTTTAACACCCTCTGGATATCTTAAGAAAATTGCTTTCTTAGCTCTAACACCCAGTTTATCTTCTTTAACGTGAAAATAAACTGGACAACCAAATACTCTAAGATTAGAATAGTTGACAGGATTACCAGTCCATACCTCTAAAGGTGTCTTGCATTGAATAGCTGTTGAAGGTGATCTATTCACTAGATAGCACGCCGTGGTAAGTGCTTCAGCCCACTAAACTTTGTTCAAACCTGCATTTGACAATATGCACCGTGCTCTCTCAAGTAGTGTGCGATTCATTCGCTCTGCTACTTCATTTTGTTGTGGTGTACCTTTCACTATGAAGTGCCTAATGATACCTTATTCTTCACAAAACTCTTTTAATGGATCTTCAGTGTATTCACCTCCATTATCAGAACGTATCTTCTTAACCACACGATCAGTTTGTTTCTCTACCATGGTCTTCCAATTCTTAAACAACTCAGTGACTTCATTCTTATGCTTCATGGTGTAAAGCCAAACTCCCCGTGAAAAGTCATCTATAAAGGTCACAAACCACCTAAATCCTCCCTTAGAAATTATATGAGAAGGACCCCAAACATCCGAATGGATGTAATCTAACATACCTTGTGTGTGGTACACAGAAGTACCAAAACTACTTCTGCACGGCTTCCCAAAGATACAATGCTCATAGAAATCAAGCTTGCAAGTCTTCTCACTGCGTAGCAAGCCTCTACTACTCAACACCAACATGCCTTTCTCACTCATATGCCCAAGTTGCATATGCCATAGCCGTGTATTGACTTCACTAGTTTCTCATCCACTGATTCAAAAATCATAGCTCCACCAGAAACTATATCTCCCTGAAGGAAATACAGATCTCCAATATTTTGCACCAGTCATCTTCAAATTACCATCATGGTATATCTTTAAGAAACCATATTCAACAACATACTTGTATCCAAGTGATTTAAGTACTCCCAATGAAATCAAATTCCTTCTTAAATCAAGAACATGTCTGACTTCTGAAATAATCTTATTAAGCTCATTAATATGATCAACTAAAGACTTACCTAAAGCCATTCTAAAGGCATATAATTTGCGGTTCAAGTAAAGTTCTGAAGTTAGGTCCTTGTTGAAGTAGAGCTTCTCCAATTTTTCCCAGAATGTCTTTGCCGAAGTCTCACTAGAAAAGTTGTGAGTAATCTCCCTCGACAAACACAGCCGAATAGTTGAACATGCTTCCAAATCAAGTCCAAGCCACTTCTCGTCTGTCAAATCTTTGGGTCACTGAGCTGGCTTGTCACTAAGTGCCTTAATCTGCTTCATGCTACTAAGAATATCTTTAACATTCGTTTGCCACGATGTGAAATTATTATTCCCATTGAACTTAATAATATCAAATCCATACACCTTCGAAAACACTCCACCAGACGTATACATCTTTACTTCCAACAATAATCCTCTCCACGTTCACCACACCACTTTGTTGGGGTTACAACGTAATCACACCAAGAACCAATTACAAGAGACACCAAAAGATTGAGAACTCAATTATCAACTCGTGAATAACAATGTGTTGATCACAAAACCTCTCTGTAACTCACAATAGTTCTATCCCCTCACAATGTGTCTGCAAGGCTTAATATCGATACCTATATATAGGTTTACAAGACTTGGTTAGCAAGGTACATAGGTGGTGGTACTTGCCAACAATATCGCATCCTTGGCTTCCTAGTTTACACCACCTTACAACTCAAACTCCTAGCTATACTAGGAAACTTGCTGACACAAAACTAAGCCTAAGAATACTCTAGAAACTTCGACAATCTAACAGTCTCGAGTTAGGAAAACAATATCCTGTCATCATGCATAGACTCATTTTACAAGCCAAACTAACTCTTACTGAAGCAGAGAAGAACCTACCAATGTAGTGGTTGAGTAACTTGAGTAGATTAAGAAATTATTAGCTTTAGAGCTTGCTACTTAACATGACCGGGAAAAAAACAGGGTGAATCACCTTATGTGCGACACCTGCTTGTTTATAGTACTTTATTGCAATCTCAAGACAATTTGCATCTCTTTCGCATGCTACCAAACAACCTGATTCTGGTAAGACTAGAGCAATTGCCAAAGATGAGTACCCCTGGAATACAAATAAAAGAGTATCAGCAGAATACAGAAGCATCTTTACTGCGAAGGGAAGCAACATCAGCTAAAACTAAAGCAGAGCCAAATGACATCTACAAAATTTACACAAGCAAATTCGCAATTAGCTGACACCAATTTAACAGTGAATTCAAAGAAAGAACTGCAATAATAAAACAAACTCATTCAGATCTTGATACCTGAATAGTTGTTAATCCGTCCCTATACAGTATAAGTAAGATAATAGAAGGGGCAAAATTTTGGAAACAAAAAACATACAGTATAAACGCCAACTTCTATACATCGCTTTGCTCCAAGAATCTGTACAAGCATTGCAAGTAGTTGAGCCTGATCTGGAGATACCTATTAGTGAAACAAAACATCCTCAACACCGAAAGAAAATTCCATTTCTAATAATATCAAATCAGTTACATGCATGCTAAGTTCGTTTTAATCAACATGGCACTGAATATATATACTTTAAGCTCAAATACCTAAGCAGAACAACAATCAAATTTAAACCTCAATTTCTCACCTGCATTTGACTGCCTCTCATCCAAGAAGTTTCTTCTCGAAGCTTCTTCAATATCTGAAAACTCCAAATTCAAATCAATTAGAAACAATTTTCAAATTCAAACTCATAATCCAGAAAAAAAAAAAGAGAAAACATTGCAGTATCATTCACCTCTGGTTCGCGAACATTTGAAAGCATGTAATCATAAAGCTGAGAAGTAACACTAATAATCTGTTTGTTTCCATAACTTTTATCCTCTGCAACAACCACAGAGTCTGCACAGTAATTTCTAGCAAGAGCGGGGGATTGTGATGCCCTAATCTGAACGTCTCTGATTGATTTTCTAATTGGAGTTGCAGATGGGAGATGGAATTTGTTATGCTTCAGGAACTGGGAGTTCTTTAAGAAACTGCAAGTTGAGTTGAGAAAAGTTGGAGTCAGAATTTGATTTGCAGGACGAGATAGAATTTGGTTTGCCATGAGAATGGAGGGAAACAACTGATTCAGTCTTCGTAAATCTGTTTTCTTTCTTTGCTTTAGGGCATTCTATTTCTAGGTCTCCAGGGGAGAACCATTGTAGTACCAGTCATTTGATGGTGTAACGGCAGTGTAAGATAAGGAAGTGTTTTCGTGGGTGTACAAAAGAAAAGCTCGTCATCCCTAATAATCCGGTATCTTCCTTTAGAGCATCTCCAACAGTGGGTGGAAAAATTCATATGTGGAGGTCTTATTTTGACCTTTATTTTGAAGGGTTTATCTGGATTAACCTAAAAACTAGTAGACAATCTCCAACAGTGGGTGTTATAACTTTTAGGATATCTTATGTGGATAAAATCTTAGCCGTTTAATTTAATTTAGAATATTTAATAAAGGAAAAAAATTATAATTGAGGGTCTTCCCGAAAGTCTAGTTAAGACTTTCTTTAACACCTTTTGTAGTCCATACTCAAAAACCCCACTATTGGAGATTCATTTTCAAAAATATTGGGTCTTAGATCTTATGTGGCAATAAAAATTAAGACCTCCACCCACTGTTGAAGATGCTCTTACCCCCACTTATCTGCGAAATTGCGCCATTCATTCTCCACGAAAAAACCCGCGCCATTTCTTTCAAGTTCTTATCAATTTAGGGCAAATGAATGGGATGACAATATACAGTCAATCACAGATGATATTTTCACCACCACTCTATTTCAGCTCCACCATTTGCAGTAATCGGCCTGTTTCTCTCCTGTTCAAATTTGGAATTAAATCATTCCTAAACCCACTTCAGTCCAATTCAAAAGAAACTTGTAATCATCAAAGATCATCTGTTCTTGAAAATAGTTTAAGGGTTTTGGAGTGGGATAAGGTTTGTGATTCTGTTGCTTCTTTTGCTGGTACTTCTTTGGGTCGTGAAGCAACCAAGGTACTCTCTCTCTCTCTCTCTCTCTAGGGCTTTTGTTATTGATGATTCGGTTTCAAACTTAATTCTGAGTTTACGTGCTTTGATGTATCTTATCAGGAACAATTGTGGTCATTAAGTCAGAGTTATGAAGAGAGTTTGAATCTTTTAGCTGAAACTACTGCTGCTATTGAAATGCTCAAGTATCGTCTTGGTGGTCTGGATTTTACAGGCATCGACGTTGCTAGGGTACGTGTTAGCACGTTAATGATGTTTGAATCAATTTTTGATTTCTTAACTCTAGAGTGGCAACTCGAGCCTAAAGTAGGCTATCCCTAGCTGGTTGGTTAACACTGAGTATAAATTTGTGTACTTTGAAATAGGGTTTTTGCCTTTTTGGTAAGTTAGCAAGCCTGTGGGTAGGGAGGTCATCTGTGTCTGGTGTCTCAACCTACTTTTATGTCTTCAACTTATTTGGGATTTTGATTCTTTTCTCTTTTTTTGCATATCGACTAATTGCTGAAATAGATGCATGTTCATTTGTCCATATGTTGTAATTCTTTTAGGTGAAATCTGCTCTTCGACATGCTACAAGGAATACGCCAATGAGTGGCAAGGAAGCACTTGCTGTTACTTCCCTTCTACAATTTACGGAGATATTGCAATTTAATCTGAAAGTTGCACTCAAGGAAGATTCAGAATGGTACAACAGCTTCATGCCTCTGACAGAAATGGTAAAATGTGTTTTAAACAACGTAATAGTCGTTATATTTCTAACCGCGCCCGTTTTTCACGATTATAAGATTTCTTTCCAACTTCTCCATTATTGCAGATAATGGATATGGCTATTAATCAATCGTTGGTTAAGTCAATAGTACAAGTCATAGATGAAGGTGGTTCTGTCAAAGACTCCGCGGTTTGTTCTTTTTCTTTATTACATCATTGCTTACTGCTTTTTCGAGATTTTAAAACTATCACTGTTTCCTTTGAATGGGGAGTTTTTTTTTCCTCTTTTTTATGTAGCAATGTTTTATCTATCTGACTAAGACTTGTTCTTCTGAATTCGTTTAACGTTGTTGTCAGCTGCGACATTACTGTTTGATTTCTATGTAATATGTTTGCCTAGTCGTTTCATCTTTGTTTGGCGATATAACTGTTAATTTTCTATTTACAGAGTATAACCCTCAAGAGATCCCGTGATCAAGTGCGGATGTTAGAGAGAAAGGTAATGATTCCTTTTTCAGTTAAGATTGGCAGTTGTTATGCATGTAAAAGTTGAGCGTTGTTTCTCAGTGTTAAAGCTCCCATCACATTCAACAACCAAGTTAGTCATCACCAAGTTGAGCAAGGTCATCAGTATTAAATGTTGGTTTTGTGTATGGCTATTGCGGACCTGCTATCAGTGTCTTTCTCCGTATATGGGATGACAAAACCGTCATATTAATAGAAGTCATTGGCTGTTAACAGACTGATGCTTAATTTTGTTTTCAAACGTATATGTTAGAGTACTTCTTAAAGAGTCTTCATGAGGTCCTGATACACAATAGTCTTACACCTGTATGTCTGTTGTTGAATTTTCCTTCTATGATTAATCAATAGAATTTGCATAACAGATTCATAAGCTTACGTTCTGCATTTGTTGTTCATGCGAAACCTTGTTTGTACTTGTTTCATAACAATTACTGACCTAGCGCCTGCTCTTTTGTTTCCATGCATTCAGCTGATTCAACTCATGGACAGCTTAGTCAGGAATGAGCTGAAGGAAACTTCTTCTTTGGTAAGTTGGGCAAAATTGTTTCTGAGGTCCCTTTGTGGTTTAGCTTTAACTCATTTCTTTTGTTGTTACCTTAGGAAGTGAGTAACATAAATGGAAGATGGTGTGTGAAATCAGAAGCCAGTCAACCTATAAATGTTACGGGGCTATTGCTTTCTGGGTATGGTGAATGTGAAAGTTGAATTCCATCCTTGTTCAATCTAATAATACTTTTTCAGGCAAGAGTAATTCAAATACCAGTTTATATGTTGTACTTACCTTTCATTTTCACTATTTTAGTAAGTTCAGCAGGAAGTATTTTTTTTCTTCTTTTGACCATATTAAAGCATTTTCTTTTGACCATATTTCATGTCTATACCGCTCCTACTTCCATTGAGTGTTTAAACATTCTAGGTTCTTGGAGTGGCTCCTTCATTCCTTAGGAGACGAGGATGGTGTATCATGGTAGAGAAATCCACTTGCAAGATACTTAGACAGAGGGCTAGACCCAGAAGGAGCTTGTCCAAATATCTCTTTGGCATGAAGAACCACAACAACAATAAGCATTTCCCATCTTCTGTGTGCCTTCACACAGTGATTTTTGTTGTAAACCACATTTGCGGAAAACTAATTTTGACCCTTGGGTCGCCATCAAAGTTCAAATGTTTCAATTTCTCGCACTTCTGGAAAAACATACAACACCCTGGAACCCTCCATTATAACTTGCCTTTTCCTGTATGTGTATTGTATCCAACTTGGATGTACAAATGGATGCAACAACAGACTCCTAGGTACAAGTTAATGTTTCTATAGGTTTTGTTACACGATTTTGATGTCTCTCTAGTAGATACGATAAACTATTTAGGGTTGAACCCTCAATGTGAGATCAAAACTCGCTACTCCTTTTCAATCTTTGGTTCACAATTTCAATCTTGTTTTTATGAAAATCGAAATTTAGTATTTTAGATCCAATAAACTGCATTTCTGTTCAGTGGTTCAGGTGTTGGAAGCTTGGTGGAGCCATTCTCTGCCATTCCATTGAATGACGAGTTGCAACAAGCCAGACTTTTAGTTGCAAAGGCAGAGGAAGAAGTCCTGTTGAAGTTAACAGAGAAGGTTTGAGAAACTTCACCTAGTTCCAGTCCTTCTAATTATTGAGTAACTTTCTTCTGGTAATAGGTTCAATATATATTTGCTTTACAGATTGAGAAAGACCTGGATGATATTCATAATTCGTTGAATACCATCGTTCAACTTGATATGGTGAGTCTCTTCCATCCTGGTTATGCTAACTTAGGGTTTGTATTTGTGTAACTCCTGCCATGCTGACCGTATTCACAGCACGTAGGAGTTATAGTATGTTGTCCATCGTACAGCTGTTACATATTGATTTGATTCTTGTTGGAGATGAATCAGCAATTATTTTGTTGTTCTCTTGAGTTGCGGTCATTAAGAGGTTACGAATTAACCTAGGAGTTTCTATAAATGCGAATGATACCCACTGTAAGCATCACATCATCTGTGATGTATTTATTTACATGGACAAGTTTAATGAAGATTATACAATCCATTGTTGGAAATTCATTTTGTATGATGCTGAAGTTAATAATTTTCTTAATATTAGCCTAATTTGGGTGCACCATGCAGTGCTACTTACTTTATCCCATCATGTAGTCATGCATGCCATTTTTGATTAATTACCACGAAATGCAGGTGGTTGCTCGTGCAAAATACAGTCTCTCTTTTGGAGGAGCACTACCTGATTTAGTTTTCATGGAAGAAAAGATTGGGTGTTCCACCGTTGAACTCCATCCCCCAGGAGACAAAACTGTCAAGGATACCTTGTCATCCAACTCCAGTCAGAAGCAATGGACACTATGTTTACCAAATGCTTATCATCCTCTTTTACTTCAGCAGCATCGGCAAAATTTGAAGAAAGCCAAAAAAGATGTCAAGGATGCGAAAGAAGTATTTTCTGGAACCAGAATGATTGCTTAATTTCTCAGTGTTATTTGTTTCTATTTAGTCATTTTCTGAAACTTCAACTTGTTAATCTTTCTTCTGAAGCCGTTGTGTGCTTCTGTAAAAGATAGGCATGATCAAGTTTAATGACTAATGAAAATTTTGTACCGTTGGTTAACGGGGTATGGATTAATTTCGTGTGGATGCTTATGTTTGATATATATATAAAGTTTAATGGCTTTAATTTTCCTTCATTTTCTTCCAGGAAATTAGTAGGAGAAACCAAGGGGAATATATGTCGCTTGAAGAAAATTTAACTGAACGTCATTCCTCTTTGGAAATGCAGGTGAGAAGCTATTCATTGGTATTTCAGTACTCAATAAGGAACTTAACTGTGGCTTTCTAATACATCTTTTCGGGGATGTTTATTAAGTTTTTGTGCTCAAGGATTATCCATTTTTATATAAAAATAGGTAACCAAACTGGAAGAATCTCCGCCTGTTCCTGTCGATTTTTTTGTTGGAACGAGGACTAGAGTTTTAGTTATAACTGGCCCTAATACGGGTGGTAAAACGATTTGCTTGAAGACAGTTGGTCTAGCTGCAATGATGGCAAAATCAGGTAGAATTTTATCAGGGAAATCAAAATTTCTCATGTTCTTTATCTTGTGTAGAATTTCGAGTAAGATATTGCAAGTGTGATTTTACTCTAGCTCTTGCTTGTAGAAGTTGCTATAATTGTCTCTTTAGGCACTCACAAAAGTTCTAAACTTCCTGGCAAGGGAAAAGTGGTTCCCAAATGGAAAATCAATTCAAACAGCTTATTACTGTTTGACTGATCTAGAGACTCTTGGCTTTCTCATATGGTTGTCTTATTTCCTAGTAGTGCCTGCAGATCCTTTGTTGGTTTCAATACTATAACTGAAAAGTTAAAATTTACCCAAAGAGCTTTATTACTGGCATAGCTATCTGGTCATTGAGCTTAAGTATATCAAATAATTTGTTCTGTACTCACTTTCTTGTTGATGAAAATCTTGGGCAAGAGTCTATAAACTTTTGGGTTTGTCTTGTTGCTTCATGTTTCAGGCCTGTATGTATTATCTTCTGAATCAGTTCAAATACCCTGGTTTGATGCTGTTTTTGCTGATATTGGTGATGAACAGTCATTGTCCCAATCTTTATCTACATTCTCTGGTCATTTGAGACGAATTAGTGTAAGTTTTTCATTTTGAATTGTTATAAAGTTGTATAGCATGTCCAGATCTGTGTGCCAGTGCCACCAAGTGTCTCCGAAACTTTATTAAATTTTGTTCCATGCTTTTGTTGCAGATTTGATTTAACCTCGTTACTCTTTTTATTTACAGGGAATCCAGGCAGAGGCGACGAATATGTCATTGGTGCTTCTAGATGAAGTAAGTATTATTTTTAGCAGGCATTTCAAGCTAACTATAGTTGGCATCAAAGAATGTTGGTTACCAGCTGTGATTACAAAGGTTGGTGCATTTACAAGGTTGGTGCTGGAACTAATCCATTAGAAGGGGCAGCCCTGGGGATGTCAGTTCTAGAATCTTTTGCTGAATCTGGAGCATTGTTAACAATAGCGACGACCCACCATGGCGAACTTAAAACCCTCAAATATAGGTATCGATTAAAAATACTACAGTAGTACTATTTGGTAATCATTCAATTTGTGCTCGCTTTTGTTGCTTTAGTTAGAGTATAATTAGGTGGCATTATGAAAAGTTTCTTTTCTGCAGTAATGATGCATTTGAGAATGCATGTATGGAATTCGATGAAGTCAAGTTGAAGCCTACTTATAAGATACTCTGGGGGATACCAGGTTCTTTCTATCTCAAATATGTCTATTGATTATTATGATACTGTAGGATGTAGATTGTCTACTGTTTCAGTCTTCCCTGTTGATGATCTAGAGCCGCCATTTGAACTCCTTTTCACTACAGGACGGTCCAATGCAATTAATATTGCTGAACGATTAGGGCTACCCAACATTATTATAGATGATGCCCGTGAACTTTATGGAATAGCTAGTGCGCAGATTGATAGGGTAACATTCTGTAACTCATATTAAGTTGGAAGGAAATTAGCCATAACCAGAGCTATATTGTTGTACTTCTGCCAATAAAATTGTTGCAAATGTTGTATAAAAGATTCTTTTACACCAGCCTGTCTCATATAATTAGCCTGCCCTTGGGTCCCCACCACCATCTTCAACACTATGAAGTATCTTGTGCGGTTTATTAGTGTGGAATTCCGTAGCTCTGACTAATTCTTCTATCAGTGATGGATACACTGATGTTAAGTTGTTTATTGATCATATTTCCTGAACTAAGCTATTTTACCTTCACTGGATCTGAATGCAGGTAATCTATGATATGGAACAGTTCAAGCAAGAATTCCGTGACCATACTCACGAGGCACAACATTATATACGGTAAGGCCATATCTATAGCTTAAGACACTCTTTCTATTCATATATATAGATCGATAGCTGTTAGTTACATCAAAAGATTAGTTCTTGTTAGGTATCAAAATTGGTAATATAGGTTTTATAGAATTAACGTATCTCTCGTTTTTTTTCTTCCGAAAGTAAGGAGATAATTGTTTTAGTAATTATGTTTCATTCTCTGATATATCTTCGTGATCTTAGCCTCTCAAAAGTGCTTCATGAAAATCTGTTAGCCACCAAGCGAAGGATCACAGAACATGAGACTGTTCAGAATTACAAGAAAATGAGAGAAGTCTATGAGGCTGCAGCAGTGGCACGTTCTCTAATTCATAAGAAATTACGAGAATTTCGAGCATCAGCTACCAAACGTCTTCAAGTTACTCCTGCTACTAAAAGTCAGAGTGTTGCAGCAGATGACAAGCAACAACGGCTAGCAGATAACATGAACCGATCCCATTCCAACATTAGTGCTGATTCTAGCAAAAGCATCACATATATACCAGCAGGTAAATTCAGTCTGCACTAGTACTTGCTGTTCCATGTCTAGTTGTCTACTAAGTATAATTTACTCTTTTGCCTGCCAAAGTTTTCTCTGAGAGATTAGCTTCTTGCTTGTCATAATAAATTTGCAGAAAGAAAGATTCAGTTCCCCAAGGTTGGTGACTGGGTACATGTACCTTCACTTGGTAAGAAAGCGATTGTGTTAAAAGTAGAGACATCTAAACAAGCGATTACTATCCAAGCCAACAACATGAAACTGAAGCTGAAATTAAGTGATATACAAGCCTGACAGGTAATATTATGACAGCCTGAACTCCCATATATTAATTCCCAAACTTCGTATTCAGGAAGGTAGAAATTCTTGGAACTCATTCTGGATGAGGACATTGAAGTCCGTGAAAACAATGTGTGGGGAAAGAAATGAGGAAACCTTGTTGGTCTTTTGATAACACACCCACACACATATATCTATATATATACAAATATAAATATGTATCTTCGTCTTGTATAATGTTGTATATTCGCTGTTTGTAGACTGTAAACTTGCACCTGCTTCTCTATGAGGGAGTGACCAGAAATCATCTCGAAGAACTTTGAAGGAGACACTCGGATGGTGTAAGTCTTTTTATCCACCAAGTCATATATACCAATCTTTTTATCTTACATATCAAGTGTACCTAAGGTTCAAACTAAACAACATATATAATATATATATTAAAAAAAAACAGGGGCTTTAAGTTGACCCTTTTGAATAATTTGTTGTACTGATGAATGTTGCGATTTTGTATACATTTTGTGCCAATACCCTTCACTTAGAACAACATTCTCAAGGAAAAGAAGAAAAGATACGTGATGGCACGACACATGCATGCATGTTTGGTTGGCATATGTCAGGCCGTACACCAAGAGCATCTTTCAACTAAAAATACAGGAAAGGCATGTATGCCGTATAGTAACTGGAATTGTCACTTTGCCTCTCATCACCCAAACACTGAGGTTAGTTCTAAGTCTTCGTCTTGGAATTTCATTTTTGTATTATTGTAGTTAGCTGGCATATAAGGTTTGTATCTCCCATGTAAGCGTCCATCATGTATCTTAACTTCCCTAGGCCAATTTTTCGAGATGTCACATTGTCAATTTATGTTTATCTATGAGATAATGTATCGAAAAGTATGGATTAAGATACAAAACCGATCTAAACAACTACGGTTACTGCTGGTGCGTGGTACAAATAAATAAAGAGAAAGCTAACATGGACTTATAAGAAGTAATATTCTCTGTGCATAAACTCGCTGCTTATGCCTTCAGGCACAGTATCCATATATCATCCCCACCTCACTGCATTTCTTCCTCCATTTCTCAGGAAGAAGTCTTAGTTTTACCTTCCTAGTTGCTGTTTTTCTTTGTATTGTTTTTGTTGTGGCCGTTATCTTACGGCCAATGATCAGGAAAAGAAACAGGAAAAAAAAAAGTAATACTCTGGATCTCAAAAGGGGAAAAAAAAAAAAGTGACTCTCTTACCACGTCCTCGCAAAACTCTCTGACTTCTTAGGTAGAACTTACTTTTTGTGTCGCATTCATCCCACTATGCTTGAGTGTAAACACCAGTTTCTTACTCTCTATTCAGAGTCTTTATTATTACCCTACTATATCTATATGCACTGTTGATGGTTCAGTTTTTCTTTTTGTGTCGCATGGTTTACAATGCAGGTACACCCCATCATAAACATAACAGGTGCTAAGAATATTCCAGAGGAAAAACTTACCCAAATATCTCCGGTTTTCCTCCTTTTGTTTTTTTGGCAGCGTGACGCTTTTTGGAACTCTTGCCCATTAATCTTCAATGAAAAGGTTCTAGGACCAACAGGTCATGTTTTCAGTTTTTGCTTCTAGTAATGTTTTTTTTGTCTTCTAGTAGTGGTTTTAAAACGAAATGATAAAATTTTGTTGCTGGAGTGTACGAAAGCCCGTTAAAAGGGATGAAATCGGTGTGTCCCCGGAACAAGTTTCTCTGGTTCAAATGTCATAATTGGTTTTGAAACTGTATACTCCGTATTATCATGAAATCGACTTTCTTTAACTTTTGCTATACGCCTGCAAGGCTGCGACCAACCGGTAGAGAAAGCTCATACTTGTTATTCATGCTACAACCCACGTTCTAAAATGGATCAAATCAGTTGAATTCAACAAAGTTCAACATATCAGTGGAACCAAAAAGAGTACCGTCAAGTGCAGAAAGTTTTTCCCAAGTGCGCTTAGGTGGGTAAAGTAATCAAAAGATTTACACTCTTCTTCGAAGAAAGAACAAAAACGCAGTTATGCATGTATCAGAACTTAGTACTAGAATAGAAATATATTCTCATTTTATGCCCCCAAACATCATTTTAGCATCTTATTAAAAAATTCTTCAGTAGTAAGACCTCTACCAGTCTCAAGTTTCAACAACTTTTATTCAGAAAACCATGTAAACATTAATCATCCACCAAACAAGATCACAAAAACAAAATCATATTCCTTGGAATCAGATTTGTATTGAGTTAAAACTAAAAATTCTACCATAAGAAAGAAGAAAAAGAAAAACATCGTCTACAACTTGATTCAACTTGGATTGAATCTTCTTTGTTTCCCTATCTTTAAAATGCCTAGTGTCTCAAACCCACAGCTCTACCAAGGATAAAGACCCAAATGCTTCAATTCATCATATTCTTCTCTTATCTCATCATATAGCTTCTTCTTCATCATATTCTTCTGAAACATTACCAACAGCCAGCCCAAATTCGAAAGAGGTATCAAGAAAATAAAGCATACAAACCAGGAATATACAACAACAAAACATGGGAATAGGACCAAAAATCCACAAAAACAGTGGAAATGAAAAATAAAATGCTCTTAAACCCAATGACCAAAAATAACTACCCTTGTTCAGAGCTCTACCCACATAATTAGGCGTTAGATGTGTTGAACTAGTCATTTTCTTGACTGGTACATTGATCAAAATACTTGCATGACTATAATACCTAATTGATTGGACATTAAACAAAAATGCTAATAAGAAGCATAATAAGATTGAAAAGAACTTTATCGAGAACCCTAATGGACTGTTATCACCAAAAACAAAACCTGAGGATTGGTTGCCATTCTTGCTAGTCATTAGTACGGCTATCAGTGAACTTAACATAATAGCTGTTGATGCTAATAGTGTTGATGCCATTATATTGTTTCTCAATGTCTGAACAGCAAGAACTCCATTTTTTGATGTGTCCTGCAACGACAAAAATATCAAAGCAAAAACTTAGATTAATATATACGTCGCATGATATTTATTCTTCATAGGTTAATCTTAAGCACCAGCTAAACTACAGTAACATGCAAAATTAGAAACAAGAACATTTTTTTTTGTTTGTTTGTTAAAATACCTCCATCATGGTTTTGACCCAAATTCTTCGATTAATGGCGTTGATACCGATTACTGTTTTTGTAGGGTGTGTTATGATTCGATAAAGAAGCCAAACATGATAAGAAACCATTAAGCTTAAACCTAATGGAACAAGAGTGTAATCAAGAATTTCTCTCTTCATTGCAGCAAGAGAAAGTTGTTTCTCTCTCCAAATGTTTGTAATGGGATTTTAGAAGGGGATGAATGGTTATAAATAGGGAAGGCAAGCAAGAGAGAGAACTACTCTCTTTAAAATAAACTAGGTATCACCCCGGCCTACGGCCGGGGCGCAACCTTTCGTTACAATTTTATAGGCGGTCGAAATCTACGACTAAATAA
>JAJJMA010160363.1:2898-17826 GCA_023529015.1 Papaver nudicaule | reverse complement strand
TTACACCAAAAACGCATTTTGCCGGGTTGATTTTTAACTTAGTAACACGCATATGGTTAAATATTTCTCTGAGGTCTTCCACATGAGTTTGCTTCTTCTTGCTCTTGACAAGCATGTCGTTGACGTATACTTCCATCGTCTTCCCTATCCATTTTTCAAATATTTTCTGCGCCATTTCTTGATAAGTAGCGTCGGCATTCTTCAACCCAAATGGCATTCGAGTGTAACAAAACAACCCTTTAGTGGAAAAGAAAGCTATGTGCTTCTGATCTTCCTCCGCCAAAGGTATTTGGTTATATCCTGAATAACCATCCATAAACGACAGCAACTCGTGACCTGATGTAGCGTCTACAGTTTGGTCAATACTTGGCAGTGGGAAACTATTCTTTGGACATGCTCTATTGAGGTCGCTGAAGTCGATGCAGATTCTTACTCCCTTGTTCTTCTTAGGTACTACTACCATGTTGGCTATCCATTGTGGATATTGCACTGGCCTTATTATACCAGATGCCTTCATTTTGTCAATTTCTGCCTCTACTGCTTCTTTGTAAGCTGGGGCCAATTTCCTTATCCTTTGCTTGAATGGTCTAATCTTTGGATCAATATCTAATTTATGACATGCTATCGCCGGGTCAATACCTGGCATCTCGTTCATGCCCCAAGCAAAGACATCAACATATTCCTTGAGTAGCTCTTGCAACTCCGCCGATTCGTCTTCATTTAATAGAGTACCAATCTTTACCATCTTTGGATCCTGATCATCGCCGATATTAACATCCTTAGTGGGTTCCACCGCCGTAAAATGTAGTTCTGGTTCTCCCATCGGCGATGGCTTCTTTAATTGCTACAAGGTCTTATCTCCAGACTTCGCCGAGTCTTCTACCGAGTTTATTGAATGCACATATGTGGTTGGGTTGCCAATGAAGTCTAGAATCTCCTGCTCCTTAACCGCTTCCTTGCCGAGCTTCTTTTTCTCTGCAATCTTCGCTTTTCGATTTTCTCGCATTTGCACATCCGCCGAATAGAACGCCTTGGCCACTGCTAAATCTCCTACATACTCGGCGACTCCCATTGGTGTGGAGAATCTTAGGCGTTGATGATAAGTAGAAGGTTCTCCTTTCAGACTGTGGAGCCATGGTCTTCCTAGGATTGCAGCATACGGAGAGTCAACATCCACAATGCAAAGGGTGGTTTTTAGGAAATATTCCTTGCAAATCTTGACTTTAAACTCAATCTCGCCTTTAGGCTTAGAAGCAATGCCATTAAACCCATAAATGTTATAGGAGGAGACTGTTGGCGAGGGTATTTTATCATCCTTCGCTCTCATTGCCTCAAAGGCAGTGTTAAAGAGGATATCCACGGAACTTCCCGGGTCAATAAGCACCTTTGGCAACCTGAACTGCCCCATCTGAATGGTGAGAACCAAGGGGTTGTTATGATTTCTTCCCTCTGGAGGAATCTCTTCGGCGGAGAATCCGACACATGCCTTCATCCAATCTTGTAAAGGCTCTTGCTTAGCGGCGACACTACAAATCTCATTTCCCATTCTATCTCGCTTATGAACACGAGATAGAACATTATCATGAAATTCATCCCTGGTAATCTTTGAATGTACAATGGAAAAGCAGTCTAATTCCAACAAATCTCGCTCAACCTTTACCTCGTACACATTTGGAGTAGGAGCTGGAATGGCTTGAATTGGCTGGACCATGATAGGAGGTGGCGGTGGCAACTCTAAGAATTCCTGGAATTTCCCCAAGCGGATGAATCGATGTACGCCGGTGCAGTTCTCAGTTGTATGGCCATGGAACTGATGGAATTGACAAAAGGAATTGGTATTGGATGGCGGGGCCCTTGGGTTTCCTCTGTTATAAGGATAGCGGATATCATCCCTGCAGTTTGAACTTTCAATTTGGCCAAATGCATCCGTGTAGGAGACACGCAACTTTGGTAGAGTAGCGTCTTGGAAAGGTTGTTGGTTGCCTCTGCCGAATTTTCTATTATCTCCATTATATCTTCTTTCACCATTCCCATTTCGCCGATTATCTCTTCCTCCTCGTCCATAGTTTCCTCCTCGATTGTCTTGCTTGTCACGCCCATCATAATTCTCTCGCTTCTGCGAATTCCAATGCTGTTCGGCGGTAACTTGCTGTTGTTGCTTTCCTCCCTCAGGTACTACCACCGCTGAAGAGGGATTCTGCGTCAACTTCCGCTGTTCTTCCTTCATCCATTCTTTTTTAATTTCTTCCTGGTCTTCCGGCGAGAAACTATTGATTGAGTGAATTTGTTTTGCTCTTTCCTTCTTTAGGCGAAGCTCCTCTTCTCGGATTTCTTCTTAATTTATCCATTCGTCTTGTATTGCCCTCAAAGTCTGCATATCCTTCGGCATTTCCCAGAATAACTTTTGATACAACAGATCTGACGTCTCCATACCACTAAGGAATGACCTTATCTTCTCCTTTTCTGACACTTCTGATCCCACTTCGCTACTCGCCTTCCTACATCTTTGGATAAAAATTTTGTAAGTCTCCGAGGTCCTTCTCTTGATGTTGAATAATCTTTCCACGCCAGGCCGACTTCTGTTATTCTGAATAAAGGCACGCAAGAATTTGCATTCTAATTTCTCAAAAGATTTAATTTTCCCTTCTTCAAGCCCATCAAACCAAGCTAAGGCTTCATCTTTAAGGGTAGCGGGAAAGTCCATACACATTATGGGATCTGATCCTACCCAGGCCGCCATATCTCGCTTGTAAGCTCTTGAATGCTGCGAAGGGTCTCCAGTTCCATCATAGGTGGAAGTGAATTTAGGCGTAGAATATTTGGGAGACACGTACCCATATGTGATACAATCATGAAAGGGTGTTTTTTGCGCCTCTGACAGTGCAACCCTGTATTTCGACTCCCTTGAAGATCCACTCAGAGCTTCCACTTTATGCTTTAGTCGGCGAAGGTCCTTCTTCATCTCTTTATCTATTTTATGCTGCCGCTTAGAGCTGCTATGGTCTTTGCTATCTCTTCCAGGCACATTCACCCTTCTGCCTCTTTCGTCATATTTCGCCGATGAATCTGAGATCCCTGCTGTGCTGGTTCCACTCTTTTCAACTCGGCGAGTTGTATGCGA
This sequence comes from Papaver nudicaule, assembly GCA_023529015.1. Classification (NCBI taxonomy): domain Eukaryota; kingdom Viridiplantae; phylum Streptophyta; class Magnoliopsida; order Ranunculales; family Papaveraceae; genus Papaver; species Papaver nudicaule. Next base: position 14,705 of record JAJJMA010160363.1, on the reverse strand, counting down.
ATGAGACTCATGGCGAGACGAATGCGCATGGGACTCATGGCGAGATGAATGCGCATGGGACGCATGGCGAGTTGAATGTGAGTGGGATGCATGACCTTTATTTTGTGCCGCCATCAATTCTCTATGACTCTGAAGTACCGTCTCCATCTGCAATTGCATTTGTCTCTCCATTTGACTCGCTTGCCTGTTATTGGCCTCAAGAATTTGCCTCAGCAACGCTTCAGTAGTATTTGTGGATCCAGTGTTATCTGCTATCACCACTGGACGAGTTACAGTAGCTCCAGGTACTATCGCCGCATCATTTCTGCTTGCCGCCTGCGGAGTTTCTCCCACCGTAATAGGTTCTGCTACTGCTGCTGGAATTTCCTCAGCCACATGAAGTGCTTCGCCGACATCTTGGGCTAACTGTTGCTGAATATTAGCTGCCACTGTGTCTCCTGCAGTAGCATTTTGAGCTGCTTCCCCAACATTGGATGTCTCGCCTATGGCTCTCATAGTGAATCTTCCACCATCAGCTTGCTCGCCGTAGGCATTGGCTTCTACCTCACTGCTGACCCTTCGCAGTAATAAATTAGGCTCAGGTGATCTTTCTGCATTCTCTAAATGAGTGATGTCCTCCATGTAAACCTCCTCCTGGCGTGCTACTCGCTGAACAGGTGGTCGCCGAGACGAGCTTGCCAAAAAGGTATTTGTCCGACCAGCTGGTTCCATTGCTCTGCTTCTAGTGTTGTGACCACTGGGGAATGTTGCTGGTGTAGGAAGGATAGGATGTCGAGGAGGCCTACCCGCCGGGGCTTTATCGCTTCTTCCTCTAGGACCCATTCGCCGAAGTTCTGTAAAAGAAGACAAACACACTTCCTGACAGTATTGCTCTGTTAGTACTGTGGGTAAATGCCAAATAAGTTAGTTGGGTTGCTTTTCAGAATGTTGATGAATGAAAGACAAAAAGAACAGCTTTAAATCATGTGATGTGCAGATGATGACCTAATCATGACAAGAATTGCAAAAACATCCTATGGTATTGTGATTTTCAAATCAAAATGATAGTACGGCAGCTGTTTTAAGGAAAAATTTTGAAAAGGTTTTAGAATGCAATTTCTTTTATGAGCCTACAGTTCCTACTAACTCGCCGGAAAGGTACTCTTTTGCCGGAAATATATATCTATATTTGCGTTCTCCGAGAAAAACCCATACCAAAAATAACATTTTTTTATCCACATAACTAGTTTTCTCTACTGCTCATGTGAGAAAAGTGAAATATGTGATAAAATCGTCGAAACAGACCGGCCAACTCTTGTCTATAACCAGAACAGCACTTAACACAGCATGATTTCCATAAATAGTAAAAAATGTCTACTGAAAATCCAGATCTATCGCCAGATCATACTAAAAATACCCTAGTCTTCCTAATCTTAGTAGTATTCTACAGGAGAATCATTATAACAAACTACATGGTATACCATATATAGTGAAACAAAAGGGGAATCATGAGGAAATCCTACATAGCGAGCATAATTTCTTTGAATAGTATGATATAGCGACTGAAACGTTAACGGCGATCTCTAAGACTTACAAATCATACCATATAAGGAAACAAAGAACATATGATAACATCTCAAATCGCACTGAAAATCAAGGAAAACACAAGTTCAAAACCTCTTCTAGCGCCAAAATGTAACTGTGTAAAACCCCAATGGTTAGATCTTACACAGTACACCCAAATAAGATACATCAACATACACACAATCATTCCTAAACATGCATCTAACAAGTAACATAGAAAATACTAAAGAGAGTAAGGTTAGAGATACTTGACAAGAGGTTTACTTGGTTCGCCATTATGTAAGGACTACATCCAAGGATATCACTAGTATAAATATGATTACAACTCTCAATTACCTTGCTAATCTTCTAAGTATGCACTCACAATAAGAACCCTAATTTCAGCCTTGGGCTATAGAGAGCAAGTAGAATACTTTCCCTCTCTCTAGACCAATCCGAAATGTGTCCAACCCCTTTCTCAGAGGCTTCTCTCGCTATTTATAGGGGATTTACAATAGTGCTATACAGCTAATACAGACGAGTTACACTCTGACGCTAATTTGTCTTTACTCCCGACAAGGTACGTCGCCGAGGTAGTATTTCGTCTATCCGCTATCGGCGGGCAAGTTTTCTTAAGGATAAGGATTGCTGACGAGGTTTCCACTGAGTCAACAAGTCAACCCTGACAATCTATCCTTTCTGACGAGTAATGAATGCTCAACTACTTCTCAACTACTTGTCACCTTCCCCGGTTACGCTATTCTCGCTCCGCTAATGCTGTTTATTCCGCCGACTCCTACTTCACATCTTACCGCTATGCCCAAGTATTAGGTGCTTCGCCCACAGCTTCCATTGTTGATTCCATACTTCTCTTGAGTGACCTTCGTGATACGCTTCCGCCCTTAGGATGCTATTACTATGCAAAGGCATTTTCTACCCTTACAGAACCGTTACATGAGGTACCGACATGGCTAATCTGGTCTCATGTTGAATATGGAAGGAAGGACATGGGTGGATACATATGGACACATGGAAGGAAATATGTGGGAATTTTAATGGGAATGTCAGTTGGGTTCAATTTTGAATCATTTCTCTCACAATCAGGAGAAATGTTGGCTCCTTTTTGCATACAAGGAGACTTTAGGATAGACGCCAAGGCTACGGATCATATATGGAGTTTTTTATTTGCCTTGGCTAGTAAAATGCGAGTGTTGGATGAAAACCAACACTCGCATATGCAACGACAAATTGGGAATGGAACTATCATAATCCGAACCCACTTCTGATAGAGAGTGGTCTCCCACTATAAATTTTACACTGCAGGTCTTTTTTGGGCCACAGTTCGGAATTACGTGGAGTTACTTCCTTTTATATCACTTATGCACATTTGGTTACTATGGTTTGGTTTGATTGTTTTCAGGTTCAGTTGAAGTTCATGGGCTACTCGTATGGGTGGTCTGTCTTAGAGACTTTGCAGTCTATGCACCAGCACTTCTTTTGGTGTTTTAGGATTGGTTGGTTACTTGGTTTTGTTGGTTCAGTTGATTCGTGGTTTTGTGCTAGAAGCGGATATGATTGTATTTGCATTGTTGGCCCTTGTGTTTTATCAGTGGCAGTCGTTCTGGGTTGGGGTAGCGTAGATTGGTCTGTCAGTAAATGGGTGTTAGGGTTAATGAGTCGATTTGTAATCTGTTTTATTTTGTACACCTCAAACTACATGTAATCTCATTTACTTATCTAAATAATACATACCTGCTTTCAAAAAAAAAATAATAATAACATAGCCATTAACAAAAGTAATTGGTAAGGAGTTTTTGATTTTTATACATCCTGATGATTTTTTTTTTTTATAAAATAGACCGGTTAATAACCAAGAGAAAGGATCCCCTCACACTTTTACTATCACACTATCTCACACTTTCGGCACCGTTTTTTCAATAAAATTTATATGCCAACGAATTTGGAGCTAAGATTTTGAGGATATGTTCCTCTCACATAGCTCTACATTCCTACCAAAAATGAACGTTTGTCGAAATACCAATCTCGCTATCTACCAATATTAATATCAACCGTTGAAAATTCGTCGAATTTTGACGGCTGATTTTCAAAGTAGGAAATGATGGTCTTATACATCGCGAAATGTTTTCATTTTTGGTGGAAATGTAGAGATTTATTAGAGGAACATATATTAAAAAAATTAACTCCAAATCCGTTAGCGTTTAAATTTTATTGAAAAGCCGGTGCTAAAAATGTGAGATAGTGTGATAATAAGAGTGTGAGGGATCTTTCTCAATAACCAAACTGGATTAACTCATATGTAGTTAGGGTTGTACATGGTACAGTTTGGAACGGTTTTAGCTTATACCAGTACCAGTACCATAAGGAACGGTTTTCTATTTTTCCAAATTGTTCCATACCATTTGCCAACGGTTCTGATTACCATGGAATTGTCACGCTTTGGTATAAAACCAATGGTTTTCCAAAACCGTTACTTCTTTCAGTTCCAAGAAACTGACAGTTTAAATTTAATATTTTCTCAAGAAAAAAATATTTATTCATACTTCAAAAAGAGAGAGATTCGTTCATACTTTAAAAAGAGAGTTCAACATTTCATTTAGTTTATGGGCAAATCAATATGAAAATGATAAAGCAATCAAGCATTAAACAAAATGCACAACCAAGCATCTCTTCTCACAAAATAAGAACAATAGTTACACCATTTCTCTTTCTCCAATCTAGATTAGACGGTATAGATTTGATTTTAAAAATTATATCCATGGCTACTATTAATCAGTTTTTCCAACAGTTTACGGTTTGGTATTTATAGTTCACCATTACCATACCAACATCAACGGTTTTCGCAAAATAAAAACCATGTCATGCCATTAAATAAATGCTACGGTTCGGTTTAGGCCTAAACGGTTTGGAACGGTGCGGTTTTATGGTTTGTATCATGCCATGTACAGCCCTATATGTAGTGCTCTTTCTCTTCTTTGTTGTAATAGAAAAACGATTAGTCGTATCAAACAACAAACTTAACTACTGATTTCACTTGAACTTCACTTCACCTCTCTTCCCTTCACATCACTTCACGTCACATATCAATTTTGATCTAAACAAACCTCAACCCAAGGAGATCCCGACAATACAAACCGGCCATGACGTACGAAACCACTACGTCTTCCTCCCAAGACAAAGTGGGTTTTTCGTTTTTGCCGATTCTTAATTATAGCTTTGGTTAACCGCATGTACACACAGCAGTAATTATTCTGCTCTAACGAGGAACAAGAAAGAAACATGGAGGAAACACCACGACTTATTACAAACAAACAACACAATACCATGTTAGGTTTGTGCGAGCAGAATTCAAAATCCAAACTTCAAGAAAAATCAGAAGTTAGGTTTGTGACTGTTGGTTTGAAATGTTTAGAATAGAAATGACAGCTATAAACCACCAAGCAACAGGCAAAAGAAAGGACTATATTCCTTCATGTCAATTCTCCATCTAACAAGACAACTTCACGTGTAACCCTGACAGGTCCTTCGTACCCTTAATCATAAAAGACTTCGTATTGGAAAACTCTAGATGTAGTCTTAATAGTGTCGTAGAGATTTTGTAGAACTATAGATCCGACGGTGTAGAGCGAAAAGAGTTAATCTAATGGTGGACCCCCCTATAGATCTGAGGGTGGTGGTGGTGCCACTCATTTTCAATGTAGCTACTAGCTAGTACATTTTTCTTCAACACGGGCAAACACTAGAAACCAAAATTGACTCTGTTTCTGATATTACCTTTTCACTTTGGAATCTCAAATCTATCTACCTCTTTAGTATTTCAAATGAATCTTGTGGTGCATATAGCATTTCTTTTTTGGTTTTGTACCCTATCAGTATCAACCATTAGACGGATGCAAGCGTGCAGTCATGCTTCTGACCAGCGTACGACTTTGATTATAGATTATGAGATCCATGTTGGTATGTTTCTTGGACCATAATGTATTGTTTATTTTAACCTACTTGATCATATGGTCGATTGCATCATCTTACGTGAATGGAAGTTGACGATGTTCTTGTTCCTTTGGGAAGTGGAAGTGGGAAATGGAATTCTTATTAAGCTTCTGGTTAATTATTAATTTAGGTTTTTTTTTTTTCTATCGGTCGAGATGTGGAAATATGGGACTTAGTGTTTGATCTCTCGTAACTGTGTCGAGACTCGAGATGGTTATGTTTCATTAGCATTTATAGTGAATACAATACATTGGTTGTTACAAGAGATAAAGATAAACAACAAGGAAAAATGAAAGACTAGGAGGACTAACAAATATCGAGCTATAAGGATGGATGACTGATGACTGACTTTTGGTTACAGACTCTGTTACAGACTTAACAACTTATCCAGTTGATTGGATTCTATACAATGTTGTATAACAGGGAGAGCTTGAACGGACGCCCAACTTGCTAACAAGACGACCAAATTGTGGTTCTCCCAATGGCTTAGTAAAAACATCCGCAAGTTGAAAGATGATTGGAGATGTGTAGGCAAAACCAAGCCACTTAATAATTTTTCATGTACAAAATAACAGTCTATCTCTATATGCTTAGTACGTTCATGAAAACAGGATTCTGAGCAATATGAATTGCTACTTGATTGTCACAATGAACAGTGATAGGAAGAGGGCGTGGAATGCGCATTTCATTGAAAAGATAGCAAAACCATTGAAGTTCAGCTATTAAATTTGCTAGATCACGATACTCAGCTTCAGCGGAAGAGCGTGCAACAGTGGGTTGCTTCTTTGATTTCATGAAATAGGACTACTACCTATTGAGACGAAATAACCCGTAGTAGAGTGTCTAGTAAGAGGGCATCCTTCACAATCAGAGTTAGTATAGCCTTGTAGAGATAGGGAGCTAGATGCAGATAAGAAGATGTCATGCCCAATAGTTCCCTTCAGATAACGCAATACACGGTGATCAGCATCCATATGAGTTGTACGAGGATGTTGCATGAATTGACTTTGATTGATAATTCACTGCATATGTAATGTCTGGTCGAGTAATAGCGAGATATAACAATCGACCAATCAATCGACGAAAAAAGCTTGGATCAGCTAATTCCTTACCATCTGTAGATAGGAGTTTGAGCTTTGAATCCATTGAAAAGAATGATGTACGTGCTCCTGTGAGACCAGAATCCTTTAGGATATCCTATTTTCTTTGGCATAGAAAAATTCCCTTATTTGATCGAGAGACTTCTATCCTAAAAAATATTGTTTACGGCCAAGGTCTTTGATTGAAAAATGAGAAGCAAGTTTTGCTTTTAGGGAGTTGGTGAATTTATCATTTGTCCCATTGATGATGATATCATCAACGTAAATGATAACAAAGATTGGTGTTGTTCCATTATGATATGTGAAAAGTGAGTTATCACACAAAGATTTCTTGAATCGTTTAGATATTAGAACTGAAGATAGTTTCGCAAACCATTGGTGAGAAGCTTGCTTGAGCCCATATAGTGACTTTTGAAGTTCAAAAACTTTAGTTTACCCCTTACGTGTTAATCCTGGAGGGATCTTCATGTAAATTTCTTCTTCAAGATCTCCTTGAAGGAATGCATTATTGACATCTAGTTGATGTAGTAACCAACCCTTCATAACAACGATTGATAGTAGAACACGCATAGTTACTAGCTTAGCTACAGGTGCAAAAGTATCGTAGTAGTCAATACCTTCCCTCTGTGTGTAGCTTTTGGCAAACAGTCGAGCATTGTATCATTCAACAGTACCATTCCAGTTAAATTTGATTTTAAAAACCCATTTGCAGCCAATGGTTGCTTTACCAGGAGGTAAGTCCACCTCGATCTAGGTGTTGTTTGCTTCTAAAGCAATGATCCCCTTAGCCATAGATGCTCTCCATTTTGGACATGTCTTGGCTTGTGAAAAAGATTTTGGTTCTTGATGAAGAATGACCTCAGCAAGGAATGCTCTATGAGTTGGTGTGAACTGATTAAATGACAGATAGTTTGTCATTGGATATAAGGAAGTTTGTTTTCCTTTATTTGTAGGACAATGATAATCCTTCAAATAAGCAGGTGGGTTTCCCACTCTAGGTGGTCGAGGATCTGGTGTAGGCTTGACAGAATCAGGTGTTGGAACTGCAGAATGTAATGGGTGCAGTTCAGGTGAATCGATGGTGCCTCCAGTCGATGTGTTAGCTTGTTCTGTACATGAACTACATGATGAAGCTAATGGACTAGCTGTGACATTTGGAGAGTATGAATTTGTATCAGTACTCATTGAACCACGTTGGGTATGTGATGATGGCATACCATATTGTATGCTTGGACTGGATTCATGACTGGTGAGTTCACAGTCATTAAGGGAGTTTGAGGATTGAATGACAGAGTCTTGGACTGTGAGACGTGTGTGGTAATGTTGGTACTGTAAAACGGGGTCACAGTAAGGACGTTCACGCTTCTTGGTGCTGTTGATGTTGTTATGAGCTCCTTGAATCAGTACCAGACACGTTCAGCGTTGCAGATTCAACATGAGGAATTGAGGAAGAATTAATGCCATGCTGCTCTTCTTCTTGGCGGACAAGATTGTATAGTTTTACAGCTTATGGCATGGGTTCCATGAGTAAAAATTGGATTCGTAATGCAGCAAATCGATCATGGAGTCCTTGAAGGAACTCCATGGCTCTGTCTTGATTGTGGTGAGTCATATAACTCTTATCAGGTCCACACATACATGGTTCATGTGGTCGGAAAGAATCCAATTGATCCTACAATGACTTAAGCTTGGTGAAGTACATTGCAACACTCAGATTTTCTTCTTTAAGAAATGAAATTGATTGTTTGAGAGCATATAGCTTAGGAGCATTTGAATGAGCAAATCGAGTTTTGAGATCCAGCCGCATGTCTCTAGCCGAATCTAAATACATGATGCTTGTTTGGATTTGTGGATCAACCGAGTTTGAAATCCAGCTACCAACCGAGTCATCACATTTCTGCCAAGCAGGTAGTTGAGATGGATCTTCTGGTTTCTTGATTGAGCCATCGATAAAACCTAGCTTTGCCTTAGCACTAAGTGCCTTAGTCATACTTCTTTCCCAAGTGCAGTAGTTGTCACTGGTTAGAAGTGCTGTGAACAATACAGAAGTCGGGTTATCAGCAGGATGCACATATAAGGAATTGTTGGATGAGTTTACTGAATCTTTGCTGGATTCAGTGTTGATAGGATTTTCTTTCTGTGGGTTTGATGTTTTTGTACGTGGGTTTCCTGTGATGAGAGGATTTTCTGTTTGTGGGTTTGATGGAGGGGTTTTGCCTGACTCCATTGGTGAGGTTTCTTCGACAATCGGTATTGAGTTTGAGAGGGAAAAAAATCTAACCTAGCTCTAGTATACCATGAGGAAATATGGGACTTTGATTTCTCACAACTGTGTCGAGATGGTTATGTTTCATTAGTATTTATAGTGAATACAATATGTTGGTTGTTACAAGAGATATAGATAAACAACAAGAAAAAACGAAAGGCTAGGAGTACTTAGTTTAATCTTAACGAACAAATGGCTCTTCTCCAAATTCTTCATACCCTCTCTCTCTCTTTGTCATTTCCATGTCATTATTGTCTCAAATGAGTGGGAAAATGGAAATCCTAGTAGAAGCATAGGTCCCAACAATGGTTATTGTCTGTAGTCCTCTGGAGATATTTTGCACAGCACACAGCACAAAATAGTGACACCCACCTTAATGTCTCTTACAACGTTGCTAATTTATGCACCCCACGCATTAAAAATATTGCATTCTTATGCGATTTAATATATACGTTTTGAGTGGACCAAGTTGAACATGTACACTGGACCACAATCGTGCACACCTTGATCTTTTTCCCCTATAAATATATGACGCATTTTTTTTCTTCCTCAGAGTCTCTGTCTCTATTCTCTCTAATCACTTTCTCATTCCAAACTATAACACAAAAACGCGCCACAGAAAAAGAGTAGTAGTACCAGGACCATCTCTGGAGAAGATCAGACAGAGAATTTGAAGGTAAAGAAGCATGAAGCTGAATGGTACAAGTATGGGTGGATCGTCATCATCATCGTCGTCGAAAAGAAGAAGATTGAGTAGAGGACTTGGAGGAGTTCTTAAAGAACAAAGAAGCAGACTTTACATTATAAGGAGATGCGTTGTTATGCTTTTATGCTGGCATGAATGAAGATGATCATGATGGTCTTACAGATGGGATATCAACCGATCGATCGGCGGAAACGTTTGCGATTATACAAGGATCAAATTTCTCTGAGTGTAAATAATCATAGGCGAAATTTTGTAATTTTTTCCTTCTCTTTTGACTCGGTTTTGTATGTAGATGCTGTTTCTGGTTACGGATTAACAAATAGGTAGATTCATAACTAGTCTTCCTTGATAATCCTTGTAAGGAATATGCTAATGGTGCTTCTTAATCTGGAATTAAATTTCTGTTTAACAAGAACATAAAGCTTAATAGAGAAAGTGTTAAAATATCTTGTGTTCATGTCTCCATTTACATGATTGCTAAAGTTATTCTTTTGCATTTGGCTTATTACTTACGCCTTGGCATTTTGGCAGTATATCTCCCTTTCTGTAGAATAGAGACCATGCCCGTGAGGGTGTTTTTTTGTTTTTCTTGATCGACATGCCTTTGAGATTTCTCTCCCAAAATTGAAGTTAATGATGAATCAAGCGTGTTTAGAAGAGTGGTAAAGATTGATTAAGTTGTGGGTGGTTTTGTTGTCTCTTCTTTTGACTGATTGATTAACAACCCCCACCTGCTAGAGGAGGAAGGAGTTGATGTCCACAACTCTCGAACGAGTGGCAGTTCAAGGGCCACTGCCCTGCACTGCAGTGTGCTCAGATGGCAGAAACTAGTCCTCAAATGGCAAAAAACCACACGCGTTGCAAAATTATTTTTAAAGACTAAATGTGGTCATTTAATGCTGGTTCTTTTGTCAGTTAAGCAGATGAGCATTATTGATCATAAGATTCATAACCTCTAGGCTCTAGCAAACCAATAATTTGTTAGTTTTCTTCTTTCTACGAAAATGCTACGAGGCAAACCCATTAGTATTTGAATCTTGAATCTTATGTCTATAATTTCGTTAACAGGGATCAATAATGATGAATAAAGATAGAGAATCTACTCAAGTTTTGTCTAACTTATTGAATACCGTTAGTTAGATTCACCACGTTCTGTACCAAGGCCCAAGTTTGATACTCTTTAAATTGGCAAGCTTATGATGTCCATGGACATGGAGTGAACTTAGAAAAATTTAATTGGTCCATTCCACGAAGGCAGGAGGAGGATCCAAATACCCAGCGGTGCCAACTCTATTTGGTTTGATTGGTTGCGCTCATGCTCATAGTTACTAGCATCGTTTCATGTATCGGCCGTGATGATGCCGCATCAGTATGGAGTCTATGGACACAACATTTTCGATGTATCAGTTTGTATCGGACTGATACAGGTCGGTCCCTGTATGTCGGATAGTGGATACCCGTACTACACTTCAAACCTGCTACTTCGAACCTTGGTTGCTGCTTACTAGTAGTGCAGTACTGCATAACCGCGTGATTATACACTTCTACTTCGGTAAATTACTTCGAGTAAAAGGATTTTTTGGAACTTGATAATACCTTGGAGTAGATTGCTTCGAGTAAATAACTATGCAATCAAATTTCCTGTGGGTGTGGGTGTGGGTGTGCAGGCAGGAGGAGTAGTCAAATTTATCTAATTTAAGGTACTAGGACCGCTGTTTGTCAGGTCCCAGTTCACGTGCAGATGTTTTTATTTCAAACGTGTGTACGGTGGTCGCAGTGACTGACCAACGACAGTGGGAAAGCTGTTTAAAGAAGAAGTTAACAGAAGAATTGAAGATGTAAAGCGAAAGAAGAAGAAGAAGGATCATTGGAGTTCCGGTACAGATGGGTTTTTTTTTGCCTCACGTCATCAGGGCGGACAAAAAAGAATCACGGCAGACAAATTTTTTTTTTGAAAATTCGATCACCCGGGTGTAATTAGGCTATCCTTTATCTCAGTGTCTAAAATACCCCCACACATATTAAGCTACCGATTAACTAAAAACAAGTTACCGATTATGCTAACCTAACTACAAATTAATCTACTTAGCCACCGATTAGCTTAGGTTGTTTTATTTTTGTTATTTTGAGAGAGAGTTAGAAGAAGAAGAAGAAGAAGAAGTTTTTTTTTTTTTTTTGAGATGGT
>JAJJMA010160338.1:0-10416 GCA_023529015.1 Papaver nudicaule | reverse complement strand
TGGATAGATCAACTTATGAGAAAGAAATGATGGCAGTAGTCATGGCAGTCACCAAATGGAGAACTTACTTGATGGGGAATAAGTTCATAATTTACACAGATCACCAGAGCATCAGGTATTTCATGGAGCAAAGAATCCACACCAGCTTACAACAAAAGTGGCTCTCTAAGTTGTTAGGCTACAATTATGAGATTAAATACAAAAAAGGGACTGATAATAGAGTGGCAGATGCCTTATCCAGAAGACATGAAGATTCCTCTCTCATGGCTGTGTCAGTAATACAACCAGCTTGGATTAGTGAAGTAATGGAGAGTTATGAGACTGATATTATAGCTCAAGAATGGATTCCAAAATTATTGTTAGATCCTGAAGGTGAAGGAGACTACTCATATCAACAAGGAATTCTCAGATACAAAAATAGGATATACATTGGTACTAAGGGCAACTGCAGGGTAATGATCCTTACTGATATACATGATTCACCCATAGGGGGGCATTCTGGGGCTCAAGCTAGCTACCAAAAGGCTAAGCTTTACTTCTATTGGCCAGGGATGAAGAAACAGATCCTTGCCTTTGTGCAAGAATGTGATACCTGCCAACAGAATAAAGGAGTTAATTACTTACCAGCTGGGCTACTACAACCCCTACCCCTTCCAGATCAAGCTTGGGAGCATATTAGTATGGACTTCATTACTGGTTTACCTAAGTCTGAAGGGAGAGATGTGATATTGGTGGTGGTGGACAGGTTCACTAAATATAGTCATTTCTTAGCACTCAGTCATCCATTCACTGCAGTTTCAGTGGCGAAGGTATTTCTAGACTCCATTTTCAAGTTGCATGGCCTTCCTAAAACCATTGTATCTGACAGGGATGCCATTCTCTTAAGCAATTTTTGGCAAGCCTTATTTGCCAAATTGGGTACTGATTTACACATGAGTACAGCATATCACCCACAAACTGATGGCCAAACTGAGAGGGTGAATGCATGTTTAGAGAACTACTTGAGATGTATGACTAGCTCCAAGCCAGCTAAGTGGGTATCATGGTTATCCTTGTCTGAGTGGTGGTATAATACTTCCTTCCACACTAGCTTGAAGCTCACCCCATTTGAAGCACTGTATGGTTTTGCTCCACCACAGTTTGGGATTCTGTCATCTCAAGCAGGAGTTAATGCTGCAGCTGAAGATTTCCTGCAACAGAGACAAGCTATGGCTAAGCTACTGAAAGAAATGTTGGAAAGCTCCCAGCATAGAATGAGAGACAGTTTGAAGTTGGTGATTGGGTTTATCTTAGGCTCCAACCTTACAGACAAATTTCAGTACAGTTAAGGAAGAATTTGAAGCTTGCTGCCAAGTATTATGGGCCATATCAAATAATTGAGAAGGTGGGAGCAGTGGCTTATAAATTGGAATTACCCCCTGAGTCAAGAATTCACAATACTTTTCATGTTTCTCAGCTTAAAGCCAAGTTGGGAACTGGTTTGCTTCCTCAGACTGTGTTTCCCAAGACTGATCATGAAGGTCAGTTAAAGATGAATCCACTCCAAGTCTTAGCTGTGAGAAGAGTTAAGAAGAATAAGCAAGAAGTTGAACAGGTGCTAGTCCAATGGGAAGGAATGATGGATTCTGATGCTACTTGGGAGGACAAAATACTCATGAAGGACCAATTTCCAGAGTTGATCCTTGAGGACAAGGATCTTTAGCAGCAGTGGGCTTTGTCATGTCCCTGCTAAGGGGCATCCTTTGGCTAAGGGGCGTCCAGGTTATTCGTTAGTAGTTAGTATTTACCGTTATTACTAGCCGTTAAAATTTATTACTGTCGTGTGTGTGTGCTTGTCGCACGTGTGGAACTCGTATTTGTATTCCTTCTCTGGCTGTTGTTTGAGTCAGCGAATTACTGAGTTTAATCTTATCTTCTTCCATTTCTCTCTGCTCTAACCCTCTTTCCCCTCTCTGAAGCTTCCTCTAGCTTTTCCCCCTCTCATTCTCAACCTTCTCGATCTGTTCTCGATCCTAATTATAGTGGAAACACTACATTGTTGCACAAGGAATCTTAGCTTTATCCTTCAGCAACCGTTCATTATAAATAAGCATACATGTAGCTTAACAATCCATCCTTGCTGGTGCGTGTGCTATATAAGGTTGTTCTCTGCTATTGTTGTTCTTCACGAACAAGGTGAGAATTACAAAAGACTTTACCTGGGGATTGTAAATTAACTTTTAATTCATCAAAATCAAGATAAAACTGAAGATAAACATAACAATTGTTAAACAATTTCGATCAAGCACAGTCATATAAACATATTACATGTTTACAGATCATCAAAATATCCAGTTATTTGATCAAAATCGATCGATTACTCCTTCATATTCGTTGAAAAAACAAAAAAAAATCTCATACTTTAAAGATCCATTTGAAAATTTTAATAGAAGTAAGATACCATTCAATGGAGTTCTAAAAGAGCATAAAGGGTATGTCTTCAAATGATTTAGTATTTTTACTGGATCAATTTCGGTCGAAATTCAGAGTTGCAGCGAATTTTTTCTGAAAAAAAACAGAGCAATATCAGAGAGATTCGGAAATACGTGGGTTAGAAGAAGACGGTTATGGGTCTGATTTACCGATCCATTAAGGTGACCTGACCCGGACCACATTTGTTAAATAGAAGAAACAATTGTAATTGCTCTTGTCCGTCATACATATAACATCAAAACTAAAGAGAAAACCAGGTCGCCCTCTGGTTCTGAATTTCACCTACCCCACGAATTATGTATTCCCTTTAGAGTTTACACACAACTTGTTGTTGGATTATTCCATGTAACCTCTACATTTTTTTTCTGTAATAATTGTGCCTTGAATACGGTTTGTATTCTAGCTGGGCTTAGTTCATGTTTAAGCCCATTAGTCCAGTTAGCTCCATTATGTTGTTTAGGCGTACAGGAGAGTTAGGGCAATAAAAGGGAAAACGAGTTTCTCTGTAAGAACACTAAGAAAACCTATGTTACTGTGTGAGTGAGGCAGAAACATGGAAGGGGATTCTTGAGTGGGGTTTACATCAATATCTTGTAATCTTGTTTGATACATAATGAAATCGATTCGCCGGTCTTCGAGTGGATGTAGATCAAGACAATCTTGATTGAACCACTATAAAATCTCTTGTGTTGTGTGATTGATTGATTGCTAACATTTCTTATCAAATTCGTGATTGATTCTTGCTGTAGTTTCATTTGGGTATAACAAATTGGTATCAGAGCTCCGGGTGGAAGCGATTTCAAATGGCGGCTAGGTATGATATTGAGAAATTGATGGAAGGAATGATTTCAATCTATGGAGGCTAAAGATGAGGGTTGTTTTAGTACAAAAAGGTTTGGTTAAATGCTTGAAAAGAAAGGAAGCTCTTACATCAACCAAGGTGGATTCAGACAAAGATGATCTTATGGAGAAAGCTCATGGAATAATTCTATTTGTGCTTGAGCAATGAGGTCTTGTGGGAAGTTGCGAATGAAACGACGCCAGATGGGCTATGGGACAAGTTGGAAAAGAGGTATATGACTAAATCCGTTACTAATCGATAATATCTTAAGAAGAAATTGCATACTCTTAGAATGCATGAAGGGGGAAATATGAATGAACACATTGATGAGTTTAATCGAATTATATTATACTTATTAAATATTGATGTGGAAATTGATGATGAAGACCAAGCATTGGGTTTGCTTTGTTCCTTGCCACCATCTTATGATAACTTTGTTGATACTGTGATGTATGCAGTGAGTACAATTACCATGGAAGACGCCAAATCGGCTTTGAACTCTAAGGAGTTGAATAAGAATGGTATTGATGGTAAAGAGAGTTCGGGAGATGGGTTGTTTGCAAGAGGAAAAATGATTCAAACCGGTGGTTCTAGTAGAGGTAGATCTAAGTCGAGGTTTAAATCTAAATCGAGCGAATTTCGATGCTATCATTGTAAGGAAAATGGACATTTCAAGAAGGATTGTCCGCAAAGGAAGAATCTTGAGAAGAATACAAGTCAAGCTAGTGCAAATAATGTTGAAGAAAGTGATGATGGAACGGTTCTTACGGTTTACACCAACAACTCGGATGATGGGTAGATTCTTGATTCAGGATGTGCTTTTCATATGTGTCCGCATAGAGAATGGTTTAATTCTTATCAAGTTAGAGAAGGAGGTAGAGTTCTTATGGGAAAAAATATCACTTGTAAAGTGATGGGTGTAGGTACAATTAAAATAAAGATGTATGATGGTGTTGTGAGGACTATAACGAAAGTTAGGCATGTTCCAGATTTGAGAAGAAACTTGATTTCTTTGGGTACACTTGATTCAAATGGTTGCAAGTTTCAAGATGAAGGTGGAGTTCTTCGGGTATCAAGAGGAAATCTTAGAGTTATGAGAGGCATAGAGCTAATGGTCTTTATACACATCAGGGTACTACGATAACTGGTGATGTAGCTGTATGTTATTCGTCATTGTCAGAGGATGATACTACCAAATTGTGGCATATGCAGCTAGGGCATATGAGTGAGAGGGGGTTAGCTATTTTGAGCAAGCAGGGGTTCTTATGTGGTCATAAAAATGGTAAACTTGATTTCTGTGAACATTGCATCTTCGGGAAACAATGCAGGGTCAAGTTCAACACGGCTATTCGCAACACCAAAGGTATTTTGAATTATGTTCATTCTGACCTTTGGGGTCCTTCTCAGGTTGATTCACATGGTGGTGGTAGATATATGTTGACAATCATTGATGATTTCTCAAGAAAGGTATGTGCATTCATACTTAAGCACAAAGATGAAAGTTTTGTCAAGGTCAAACAGTGGAAGACTATAGCTGAGAAGCAAACCGGTAGGCAAGTCAAGTGCTTGAGAAATACAATGGTTTGGAGTTTGTGGGAGGTGAGTTCAATAATTTCTGCAATGAAGAAGGGATTGTGAGACACCGGACAGTTAGGAAAACACCACAACAAAATGGTGTTGCAGAGAGGATGAATAGAACCATAATGGAGAAGGTACGATGCATGCTCTCCAATGCAGGGTTACCAAGGGTGTTTTGGGATAAGCCGCTAGCACGACATGTCACTTAGTTAACAGATCACCGAATACTGCTATTGAATGTAAGACTCCAAATGAAGTTTGGACAGGTACACATTCTAACTATGAAGACTTGAAGGTTTTTGGATGTCCAGCCTATGCTCATGTGAATAAGGGGAAGCTAGAACCTAGATCAAAGAAGTGTATACTTCTTGGGTATGCGAAGGGTGTGAAAGGCTACAGGTTATGGTGTCCGGAAGAAAAATCAAATAAGTTTCTTATTAGTAGAGATGTGACATTTGATGAGCAATCGATGTTGAAGCCAAAGAATGAAGAATTCAAGGGCAAGGAAGATGATTGTGTTGGTGACAAGGTGGAGCCTAGTAACCTGCTGGAACTTGAGATACAAGTTCAAGAAAACAATGAAATTGTTGTTTCTGATGATGAGGATGATCCGAAAAGTGTGACAGAACTTGCGCAGGAAGACGAAGCACAAGATCATCAGTACAGTTTTGCTAGAGACGGAGTGAGGAGGCCGGTCAAGCCACCTCATAGATATGGCCATGCTGATGTGGATGTGCATGCACTTACAGTGGGTGAGAACATGGATGGTAGTCAGCCGTGCACTTACCATGAAGTAATAACAGATGAAGAATCAGCGCAGTGGGTTGCAGCTATGTCTGAAGAGATTGAATCTCTAATTAAGAACCAGACTTGAGAGTTGGTTCGGAAACCCAAGGGTCAGAAGATTGTTGGTAGCAAATGGGTCTTCAAGAAGAAAGGAGGAATTTCAAACGGTGAAGAAACAAGGTTCGGGGCAAGGGTTGTAGCAAAGGGGTTTTCACATCGAGAGGGTATAGACTTCAATGAGGTATTTTCTCCTGTTGTTAAACATAGTTCTATTCGAACATTGCCTACTATTGTTGCTTTGAAGGATCTAGAGTTGGAAAAAACTAGATGTCAAAACTGCTTTCTAACATGGTGATTTGGAAGAGCGTATTTATATGCAACAACCTGAGGGATTTGAAGCTCCGGGTAAAGAAGATCATGTTTGTTTGTTGAAGAGATCATTGTATGGTCTAAAGCAATCTCCTAGAAGTGGTATAAGCGTTTTGATACGTTTATGTTGGCAAATGGCTATACAAGGAGTAAGTATGATAGTTGTGTATATCACAGGAAACTCCAAGATGGGTCGTTTGTGTATTTGCTCTTATAAGTTTATGATATATTAATAGTTTACAAAGACATGTCAGAGATACAGAAGTTGAAGGCGCAGTTAAGTAGTGAGTTTGAGATTAAAGATTTGGGTGCAGCCAAGAAGATATTGGGCATGGAGATTCATAGAAGCAGGTCTGAAGGCAAGTTGTACTTGTGTCAGAAGACTTACATCGAGAAGGTGTTGGAGCGCTTCGGTATGAAGGATGCAAAACCTGTAAGTACTCCCATGACATCTCATTTTAAACTCTCTGGGAAACTCTCACCTCAAACTGCAGAAAAGACAGATTATATGTCTCGGGTTTCTTATGCAAGTGCAGTTGGTAGCATCATGTATGATATGGTTTGTACAAGGACGGATATCGCACAAGCAGTCAGTGTGGTAAGTAGATACATTGGAAATCTTGGTAAAGCGCATTCACAAGCGATGAAGAGGATTTTCAGGTACCTCAGGGGCAGTACAGATGCTGGTTTGGTGTCTGACAAACACAGTGGTGATTCAACAAATGTTGTGGGTTATGTGGATTTTAATTATGCAGGATATCTTGATAGAAGAAGGTCCTTGACATGTTATACTTTTACTCTTTGTGGTAGTACTAACAGTTGGAGGTCGGTTTTGCAAAGTACAGTTGCACTATCGACAACTGAGGCAGAGTATATGCCATCCGCAGAAGGAAGGTATATGGTTGATGCGTTTGGTTACTGATTTGGGGTTCAAGCAAGAGAGTGTGGCTTTACATTGTGATAGTCAAAGTGCCATTCATTTGACGACGAACCAGATGTACCATGAGAGAACAAAGCACATCGATGTCAGGTATCACAAAATCAAGGAAGCAGTTGAAGAAGAGAAGATTATTATGCTTAAGATTCCTACAGCTGACAATCCCGCAGACATGCTGACGAAGACGGTTCCTAGTATCAAGTTCAAGCATTGCTTGGACTTGGTTGGCGTCAGCAAGTGTTGATGGCCCTTTTAGGGCAAAATTCGAAGATGGCAATGAAGGTTTGAAGTTGACAATGGGACTGCAGGCGGATTGCAATCTGATTGCATCTTGGTAGTATTCAAGTCAAGGCCGAGATTTGTTGTAATTGTGCCTTGAATACGGTTTGTATTCTGGCTGGGCTTAGTTCATGTTTAGGCCCATTAGTCCAGTTAGCTCCATTATGTTGTTTAGGCGTACAGGAGAGTTAGGGCAATAAAAGGGAAAACGATTTTCTCTGTAAGAACACTAAGAAAACCTATGTTACTGTGTGTGTGAGGCAGAAACATGGATGGGGATTCTTGAGTGGGGTTTACATCAATATCTTGTAATCTTGTTTGATACATAGTGAAATCGATTCGCCGGTCTTCGGAGTGGATGTAGATCAAGACAATCTTGATTGAACCACTATAAAATCTCTTGTGTTGTGTGATTGATTGATTGCTAACATTTCTTATCAAATTCGTGATTGATTCTTGCTGCAGGTTCATTTGGGTATAGCATTTTCTTTTTTGCATTGCATGCAGGTGGAGTCACTGAAGATATTGGATGGGTTTGTATCTCTAACAAGGTGTAACTATACTAGGATGGTGGTGGTGGGAGGAAAGAAAGGAAGGATGCAAAAGTGGGTATCTGTGGGTTGGTTTTTATATCGGCCCCCCACCGTGGCAACGGTCATCTAGTTAATAGATTTATCCTGTAACTTACGAGTTCATCTTATTGTTTTCGATTATACGTACGTGCATTAACTTAGTTTGTATATAAGTTATGGTGCATCCAATAATTTATCTCTGAACCATTGATAAGCCTATATTTTAGTACAATGAAAGGAAAGAAAAATAACACCACGACCACACTTTAGGCCTCCTTACAGAGGAATGGACGAAGTCCAGTTTTTAAGATGGTATTTAAGGTTTATCAATAAACTTTTTTATTTGTGTAGTTGAGAAATTTTGTTTCAAACAAATTTGACGATAGATAATCATGATTTTTTTGGAGGTTATGGTGATTAAATGGGGACTGTGGTCCTCAGAAAGTCGTCACAGTAAAAAGCAAAAAAAAAAAACAAAGACGGATGTTACCAAGTCGTCAAAGTAAAAGGCAAAACAAATAACGACTTACTCAAGACCACAATCTTCATTTAAACACCACAGTCCCCAAAAAAATCAGATAGATGATCCAAATTATTATTCGAATGCAATCCTTTTATAAATTTCAGCATTCATTTCAGACTTTGATGAAAGAAAAATGTAGGGTTTTTTTTAATGTAAATTATAAGGAAAATGATTAGAAAAACAATTAAAAAAAAAGGGGCCAACCGGGTTCGAACCGGTAACCTCTTGATCTGCAGTCAAATGCTCTACCACTGAGCTATGGACCCTGGTTGTCTCATAAGTCTCACATAATACATTTCACTAGAAATTCTAACCATGTGATAGCTTTCACCATTGAGAAACATTTTTGATTCCCTCTTAACAAATCCCAAAAATTGATTAATCATTGTTGATAACGGGGTCACAAGATCTTGTGTCGACATGTCACGATTCAAAATCTTAAAGACAATATTCAAATAAGATTTGCGTTTGTGCTAATGGTTTACTAATTGATTTTTGATGATATAAAATAAACAAACACGAGATCTTATATATCTCTCACGTGTCCAGGGCAATTGTTCATTTTGTCATATTGTTGGGAATATTTCGATGGCCGGTATTGATTGTTAAATTGGTCAATTCAACCATAAAATAATTGTCATGTGAGACATGAGACGAATGATGTCTACTCAATGATCAAACATAACAACAACACCTTGGGATAATGCTTGTTTATTTCATTTTGATTCTCATTAATGTTTGTCCATGGGATCTTCTTCCCTGCATTGACGCTTTACATGCTGAAATCCTTGGATCAATATTATAGACAAATGAAAGTTACAGATCTAATACATCTGCGGTAAAAACTGTTTTGTTTTATACAGATTTGATAACTTTCGTGAAATTGGTAACTTTTGTGAAATTGGTAACCCTTATGTGGAGGACAGTGAATCTCTTTTATACCGTGGACAAAATGCATGAATCCTACTGCCAAATGTATTACAGAAATTCAAGTGATCATAGGACACCACTCTGCAGAAGGACGATACCGCTTTCGGATATCCCAAAGGTCACACTAGTAAAAGAAAACAATTATTTTCTGAAACTTATATCATTTTCGACGGTTGTCCCTGTTTACCACCTACACTCTCTCTATTTCCCACCTCTCTAACATTTCACCCATGGTTTCCTAATTACCACCTCAAAAAATTCTAAAACTCCTATTTACCACCCTTTTGACTTTTTTTTTTCCACCAAACAATAACTCCACCCCACACCAAAAAAAACTTACAAAACCCTAAATTCCTTTTCCTCCACCGTAATGTTTTTTTTTTTGATCGAGCTGTTCCTGCACCGTCTCCTCTCTTCTTCCGATTTTCTTCGGTCCAATCTGTTGTTTTTTGGCAGTCCATTATTCTTTGGCCCTAATAATTTTTAGGGAAACATATTTCTAGCCCGCTTTTTTTTATTTCTATATAATAAACCCACCATTAAGATGTTAAATATGTGGAACCCATAATTAACTATTTTAGTGCTACTTTACAAAACTATCATTTTATCTAAATATAGTTTACTAGATATCTGTATTTAAAACAAATCATTTGAAAAAGTTAAATACCAATGTATATAGGGAAATCCCTAATATTATGCCAATATCATTTATCACACCTGCCATATTTTTATCTTCTTCTTAAAATATACAAAAAGCAAGCTTATTCATTTTAGGGTTTTTTAACAATATATCCCTCTCATATAGGGTAATTACAAATATGTCATCATTTTAAACAGAAATATAAATGTATCATCTCCGTTAATTTTTCCATCCGAAATCCAGTTGCCACATCACATGTAATTACACCCTAAACAGACACACCTGCCCTTGCATGTTAACTCTACCTAATCGACTAACCTTACCACACCTAATTAGCTGCCCAACATATATTCCGACCCATCGTCACAACTCCCCAGCCACACCCGGTACCACCACCTGAATCACCAGCCACACCCGGCACCACCACCTGAATCACCCAAAAAAAAAAAAAAACTAATCATGTCATACCCACAATCACAGAAAACAAAT